>JACEGR010012964.1:0-10281 GCA_014170235.1 Listronotus bonariensis
TATATATATATATATATATATATGTATGTGCTTACTAAACTGGTTTTAACTAGGTTAATTATGTAATTGATTTTGTAAATTACACACCACACAAAAAAATACACAAGAGTCAGACATAAATATTTTCATGTATTTTTCGACGCTAAATCCGATCCCGAGCTCAGAAATGGCTGTACACGTCAGAAATTGGGCTGCCGGGATAGGGCGAAATCAAACTCTCATACTTAACGCATCCCCATCTTATTTCAAACAATATTGCGCCCCGTTGTGTTGTAAAAATTAAATAGTCAAAACGGGGAATTAAAATTACACTAGGCAAACGGTATTCCAGCTGGCATAGTAATATGTGCTTAGTGCGGAGGACAATGTTTCGCGAACGATGTCGAACGTTATCGACTTTTCTCGACGCAAGATGCGCGGTAATAAATAGAAAAACGCGTTTACAGGAATAAACTTTTGTGTTATGATAGTTGTTGCGTTACACAACAACCTTGTACTTCGACTAATTTGCGAGGATATAAACCCGAAAATAGGACCAAGCTTGCAATGAAAAAATTATGCCCAAGCCATGTCTGGTAAAAACAATAGTTTGCACGTGCTTGCTCAGATATTATTTGCACACATTGCATGTTACTTTGAGAAGCTTTAGCATACAAGTCTCTAAGTCCTGGTTAGTCTAAATATTGTTTTGGACGTAGGTAACTACATTAAATTTAAGGTAAACATAAACCTTTATTGCTATGTTCTTTATCCAGATGGAATAAGTTACGAAAACGTTATTGGCTTTGGCTTTTGTAGTTTTTAATTTAATTTAAATTAGGACCTTTAAATTATTTGCTAATTAAAATAGGTATAAGATATATTTTTTTATTTTATTTTAATACTTTAGGTCACGATCTAGGTAGTTTTGTATATGTAAATACTTTTTTCATATTTGGTTTTCTTTTAAAACTTTTAAAGTGCACTAATGAAATAAAAATTATAAAGTGTGTTCGCAAACTTGAGTTTTTGTGATAACAGCCTATAGAACTTGTAAAGAAAAGTTAAATCGGCGGAAACATTTTTCTTCTACTTTTCATAAGTTAATAGAGTTAATAGGATGTCCACTAATTATATAAAAGTGGACTTTTAACAGTTGTAATTTTTTGTACGCAAGTGATTGAAATAGGGTTTCTGTTAAATACTATAGAATTATTTTTCTTTAACCGACTTCAAAAAGAAAGGGGTTATTAATTCGCAATGTTTTTTTTCTGTGTATGTTACGCGATTACTTTGTCGCTTGTGGACCGATTTTTTCTTTTTTTTTTTTGAAAGATTGCACTTCTGTGGTGATCCCATAAAAAACTAAGTCAGGATCGCAAGAGAGAAAGGTACTAGACCTATTTTTTCTTTCTGCCTTACGTTGTTTGTGCAACAAAGCTGTACTTGCACCACCTATTGATGTAATATTAAACAAATATTATAATATCCCTTAACAAAATTTACTTTTTTACCGAATGAAAAGAGACAGGAGTTTAAACCTGTGATTTGATTGACTGACATTGGGGGTCAGGGTTAGTTCTGGTTAGTTAAATTCTTTTTTTATTCTTTTTATTAAGAAATTAAAAAAAAACCAGAACTAACCATGACCCCCTGAATGTGACAGTTTTGCATGACCATCTGTAACGTTTTAAAACCATTAAATTACACGTCATTGTGCTTTTTATTATAGTCTTTTAAAAAGGTACTGGTAGTGTTTTTAGTTTATGTTTACCAATTTAATAAATAAGAAATAAAAAGAAAAAATAATCATTAAAAAACTTACTAAAAAGATAAAAATATTAAATAAAAAAATGAAGTCGAGTAATAACATACGTGCTAAACTACTAAATGTTTATATATAATATATATAATTAATAAAGCAAAAGCTTTTTTTTCTTTATTATCATATGTTATTACGCGACTTAATTTTTTATTTTTTTTACTTATTATCTTTGACTTTTTAGTAGGTTTTATTTATTGTTTTAAAGTCGGTTTAATAAAAAAATGTTAATTTAAATAACGGCATTATTGGATAATTTGAATACAAAGATTTTTAAGACAAAAAATTAAGAAATAAGTTTTTCTGTTTAACATAAAGGATAGTTTTAAAAATGCGTTGCGTTGCATGCATGCGTTTTAAAAATTATAGAAATTTTATTGTTACACTTGGCTATCACCTGGTAGACAATATTCCGACTCCTGTAAAATATATCATTTTCGACACTTGCTGTGTAATAAATATTATTATTTATAACTTTATTAAAATATTTGCCAGTATTACTTATATAAAATAATTTTGTAGGTTTAACATCAAAAGTTGAAAAATTTAAATGGTTTGTGGTATAAAATTATTTTTAACTGAAATATATTTAATATGGGTTTAGGCCTTTAATAAAAGAAAGCTGTAGCTGCTCTTTTTGCAGCAAAAGAACATTTCTTTTTTTTAACAAATTTATATTTTTGTTCTTTACTACATACATACATGTCAAGTCATGCCTCTGACTAACATTTTCTCATAATATCATGGCTACTATTTAACAGCTATAGGTACATTATCGGAAACTACTTCGGAGTAATTTACACTTAAAACACATACATTGCAAATGACAGCCTGGCTTCTCAGCTCTCTAATTTCTGAACTGAACTGGAATTTATAAGAGGCTTTTCTAAAGCTTCACGAGTTAGAAGTAGCCAAGCATCGAATAAAACGTACATATCTGTTTACGAAGTATGAGTATAATTATGTTTTAGAAGTTAACAAATATATTTTGAGTTAACTGTGTTTGTTTTACTATATTTATTAGGTTTTAGATGAATTTCTGTAAATTCTGTGTAAAAGTTTTTAAAGGTGTTTTTTTAATTAAATTCTCTTGTTGTTTCTGCCTCATAAAAACTTCTCGAACAGTATACAGTTATAAGTTGTAATTTTTATGCACGCTAAAAATAAATCAACAGTTCCGGATTAACCTATAAGCAAATTAAGCAATTGCTTAGGGCATCACGTTGTTAAGGGCACCACAGAGGAGGCACTCTTAAAAAGTAGAACAGTAGGAAATTACTACAATGATGTTTATATTCTTTTTGTATAAATCGAAATACGTAAAAACTTTTTTTTTTCCATGGCTAGAAGGCACCATTGAAATCGACTGGGCATAACATAGTTTTAAACCGGCATTGATCATCAAGGAGTATTAAAAGTTAAACAAACAAATATCCTGTTAGGGGAAAGTAGGATAAATGTTTATAAAAGATAAATTTGAGAAAATATTAATTTATTGTTTGAAGTCAAAATAGTTTTGTGTTAAAAAATCATAACATTCAAATATATTTTTGGACTACATTGGACAATGACAACTATTATATTTAAAACACGATCAGATTCCAGTGACTTTTATTAATATTTTTAATTATTGTGTACTTGTAGGGGCCATGGGCTCTATTCCACTATTCATAAGCGCCTTTTTGTTTGCGTTTTATTAGTTTTTCTTTATTTCCTCTAGGCTCTTATGAAAACAAAAAGGTTTTCGTTCGTGCATAGCCAACTTCACAAATTGGCGCACAACACCGCATTAAAATTTAAAATATGACAGATTTGTCAAAGTCAAGCATACTTTTCATTCTATGCAAACTCATAAATAGTAAAGTTTGATACCCAATTTTGATTTTATTACTAAAGTTAAAACTCATTTAAAAGAATCCAAAGATCTTTGCGGTGTAAACTAGGCCATCAGTCAGTAGGTAGCTAACCCACAATACACCAAAGATATAGGTTAGAAAATTTTATTACCGTTTTATGAAAAATATTAAATTTGTTGAAAATGATGTTTTCCACTGTAAACAACGTATTGAAAATGCTTTGGTTTATTACCTAGTGATAGTTTTCTTTGTCTAAATATGAGGCATCAAGTAAGGTAGAAAAAAAGGTGAGTTTAAATGTCTTATATTTATATTTGTTTCCCTTTAAAAATTTTGATATTTTTAGCTTCTAAAAGAGATTGCAAGAAACATATAGTCCTTTAATGACAAGGCAACTAACCCAGGAACCCCATGAAATGCATCAAAACTTAAGACCATGTTTAGATAACAGACAAAGAAGGTCCTACAAAAATACCCCATAAAATTTTGCCTAAACACTGATTAATAACTTGTCTATTGTTAATTTTAAAATGAGTGCACTTGAATATGGAAAGGTATTATTTCATTGCTCTTTTTAATGGAAGAACAAAAGCAACTGTGAGTAAAATTTGCATTAAAAGTATACTAATATTTTCATAAAATTATTTCAATTATCCATGAGATACCGTCCCAGTTTCTTTAAAAAGATATTCAATTTTACTTTTTGTATTCGTGTCTCTTCTTCCTTTTACCAGTTCACAGCTCGAAAACCCTTACGTAACTAAACCTAACCTAAATCAATGATCTTTTCATAGGAGCAATATTCTCTTTTACTTAATGGCTTTTAATCTTTCTTTTATAATTTATATACTCTACAATGTCCTAAGTTAACCCTGCTAATGCTAAAAGTTAAAATAATGCTCATTAAACTCGTATTATTGTTTAGAGAAAAACCTACGTTTGCTTATTTAAACCTGAAATTTGTATTTTCTTATTTTTAGGTTACTCCCAGATTGTAAAATTATTTGTACTACACGGAAAACACTAGAAAGTGTCTGGATTTAATTGGTTTTTCAAGCTGGTGTATTATTTAGGAAATGTATTTTATATAAACTGGGAGTATTTTCAAGAGCTTATCTGCAAAAATATTCCAGGACAAAAACTTAGTGTTTATAAAAACAACTTTTATATACTCTAATGTACTTTTTTATTGTAAACCTAAGAATTAAAATAAAGGCAAAAAAATAATATTGATTGTTTTTATTATTTTTACAAATTACAAAAGCTTGGTAATTTATGTGTGAGTCATGTTGGGCATTATTATTTTGATTATTATCGATCATTTGATATGATTCTTGAACTATTATGCAATTTTGACTTCTGGAATGGTCCTAAGGGATATTCATAGTCTTCTAGAGTCCTACAAATAAAATTATTATTATTAAATGAAAAAAGAAAACAACTAGCAATAAAAGGTTTTGATAATTTAGGTACTCTTTGTTTAAAATCATGCAAGTAACAAATGTGTTTTGCTATCTTTGGGTACCTATTTATTTCAACTAATAATAATTACCGATATGTACTGACAATTTATAGTAATTCTCTTGAAAGGGAGCAACTATGATTTTGCCCAATATCAAAAACATTCCTATTCTCACTATATTCCCCGTCTTTTTGCACAAAATTCTTAATATAACAGTAAGTTAGAACATACTATTTAATTAAGCAGCAAAAAAAAAAAAATAACCAGCCCCTTTTTTATTAGTTCTGTGCCCCTGTATATCAAATTTGGTCAAAATGGGGGTTGCTCCAACTTTCGAGACGATTACCCAATTTGCATAAATAAGACAAATATTTTTTAAAATATTACCTTTTTGAACTAAAAAGAAATTTACCATAAATGTTTTTTTCTAAATAGGTATGAGTTTACTTTAGTTTACTTACCTTAAGTAATATTTTAATGTAGTTTGCTAATCTCCATTTCCAGTCTTTGTCCTAATCTAACATTCCGTACAAGTAGGTACGTAACACTCAATAAAGGCCTTCTTTTAGAAAGTATAAATGGAAGATGGTAAAAAAGTTATATGCAATAACTTGTTAGTTACTTTTCCAAAGCAATAAGTAATTTTTGATAGTTTTTCTTTTCAATCTATATTTTGACAACTCACATATTAATTTTACTCCAAATGAGCTTCAGGCTACCGCTTTCACGCTCTTTTTTCGCTTTTGCGCCGACGGAGCTGCAGGAGACGGCTTCACGAACCCTTTTTGGTTATAGGTTATGTGATTTAGAAACTATTTTGCTTACAAATGATTATTCTGGCTGCGGAGGACAATGTTAATTATTTATTTGCTTCTTGTATTTCAATTAAAGTGTATACTTTGTTTTTAATAGCTTAGTTAACTGATTTTTTCAAGTTTAATTTCACTTTAAAGGAATTTTAGGTTATGTTATGACTTTGAATTTTGTCAGATGTCAGATGGTAATACAGATTTCTGTTTTATGACCGCCTGTTTTAAAAAACAAGTGAAGGTTATTCGTTCGTTAAAAAAAACAGATGAAGGTTATACGCTCCCGGAACGAATACGTTCAGCGAACGAATGAGTTCAATTTAGTGGAATTGAGGCCCATATATTATAAAAAATAAATAATAGTTAGTTTTGGTAAGTAGTTGCTAAAACATTTTAAAAGAACAAACTTCAAGCAGTGCTTATTATGTCTTTTAAGATATTAAAAAAAAAACACTTTGCAAACTTTATATATACTTTTTTAAACAAAAGTATACAGTTTGTCCAAAAAATATTAAAATGCCTTAATATATCGGAGAATTTTAATACTTCAGGGTTTATGTCAGAACTGTCAAGCCACCAGTTGAAAAGTGTAGAAGGTATACTAGTCCGGTGATGGCCTGGTGTGTTAAAGCGCTGGGTCGTTGGGCGCACAATCGACGTGAGGTGGGGCCAAATCCTGCTGCGGCCAAGGTCAGAAATTTAGTGGTTAGCCCAACAACAGACGGACAAAGTGCAAAATGTATCGACGCTAATAGCCAGCGAAGACTAAGGCGCCAAATCACACTTTGCTTTATCCTGCGCAACCGTTGGCATGCGGACCCTATCCAGTTGGAAGGGTCGGATATCGCCCTGGGTGGGGACGTGGTCTTAAGTTGTCGCGAATAGGATCGGGGTTCGGAACCCACGTTCAGCTGTAGGTCCTGTCTATCTGAAATCACCCAGACGTAAAAAGACAGGGAGCATAATAGGCCGAGCGGCTTTAGTTCATGGTTTATCCCGGCCCTATTCTTAGATCTAAGGTAATATCTACGCACTTATTACTTATTAGTTTTACTAAATTAACTGTTTATGTCTGGTAATATTATTTAAAAAAAAAAAGTTTTTAATTTTCAAAATATCCATAGCTTATATAACATTTTTAGGGATAATAATTAAAGCAAAATATACATGGTGCGACATTTAAAATAACAAAGTTGCCCTATATTGGAAAATTGTTTTTTTTGTAATAACAAAATGTCACAAATAAATAAAATAAAAATAAAAAACAACTAAATGGCGAGAATTAAAATAAATAATAAAAAATAAAGCTTTTTACAAACACAAAAATCAAAATGGTCAAAATATAGTCGAACATGCTATATTTAATATAAACTTATTTTTTATATCAATATTACAGTATATAATAAAATGGGTTTTAAACCTAATTTAATGTAAGAATATACCGGGTGTCAACGAATCTATTAGAGAAGCTCCTAGAGTACTAGACATATAAAAATCGTCGTATAGGTAAAATGCATGATAAGAAAAAAGTTTTTGCATATTTCTCATCTACTGGGGCTCAATTCATCTAAATTGAACTCATTCGTTCGCTGAACGTATTCGTTCCGGGAGCGTATAACCTTCATCTGTTTTTTTAACGAACAAATAACCTTCACTTGTTTTTTAAAACAGGCGGTCATAAAACAGAAATCTGTATTACCATCTGACTTCTGACAAAATTCAAAGTCATCACATAACCTAAAATTCCTTTAATGTGAAATTAAAGTTGAAAAAATCAGTTAACTAAGCTATTAAAAACAAAGTATACACTTAAATTGAAATACAAGAAGCAAATAAATAATTAACATTGTCCTCCGCAGCCAGAATAATCATTTGTAAGCAAAATAGTTTCTAAATCACATAACCTATAACCAAAAAGGGTTCGTGAAGCCGTCTCCTGCAGCTCCGTCGGCGCAAAAGCGAAAAAAGTGCGTGAAAGCGTTAGCCTGAAGCTCATTTGGAGTAAAATGAATATGTGAGTTGTCAAAATATAGATTGAAAAGAAAAACTATCAAAAATTACTTATTGCTTTGGAAAAGTAACTAACAAGTTATTGCATATAACTTTTTTACCATCTTCCATTTATAGTTTCTAAAAGAAGGCCTTTATTGAGTGTTAGGTACTTGTACGGAATGTTAGATTAGGACAAAGACTGGAAATGGAGATTAGCAAACTACATTAAAATATCACTTAAGGTAAGTAAACTAAAGTAAACTCATACCTATTTAGAAAAAAACATTTATGGTAAATTTCTTTTTAGTTCAAAAAGGTAATATTTTAAAAATATTTGTCTTATTTATGCAAATTGGGTAATCGTCTCGAAAGTTGGAGCAACCCCCATTTTGACCAAATTTGATATACAGGGGCACAGAACTAATAAAAAAGGGGCTGGTTATTTTTTTTTTGCTGCCTAATTAAATAGTATGTTCTAATTTACTGTTATATTAAGAATTTTGTGCAAAAAGACGGGGAATATAGTGAGAATAGGAATGTTTTTGATATTGGGCAAAATCATAGTTGCTCCCTTTCAAGAGAATTACTATAAATTGTCAGTACATATCGGTAATTATTATTAGTTGAAATAAATAGGTACCCAAAGATAGCAAAACACATTTGTTACCTGCATGATTTTAAACAAAGAGTACCTAAATTATCAAAACCTTTTATTGCTAGTTGTTTTCTTTTTTCATTTAATAATAATAATTTTATTTGTAGGACTCTAGAAGACTATGAATATCCCTTAGGACCATTCCAGAAGACAAAATTGCATAATAGTTCAAGAATCATATCAAATGATCGATAATAATCAAAATAATAATGCCCAACATGACTCACACATAAATTACCAAGCTTTTGTAATTTGTAAAAAATAATAAAAACAATCAATATTATTTTTTTGCCTTTATTTTAATTCTTAGGTTTACAATAAAAAAAGTACATTAGAGTATATAAAAGTTGTTTTTATAAACACTAAGTTTTTGTCCTGGAATATTTTTGCAGATAAGCTCTTGAAAATACTCCCAGTTTATATAAAATATATTTCCTAAATAATACACCAGCTTGAAAAACCAATTAAATCCAGACACTTTCTAGTGTTTTCCGTATAGTACAAATAATTTTACAATCTGGGAGTAACCTAAAAATAAGAAAATACAAATTTCAGGTTTAAATAAGCAAACGTAGGTTTTTCTCTAAACATTAATACGAGTTTAATGAGCATTATTTTAACTTTTAGCATTAGCAGGGTTAACTTAGGACATTGTAGAGTATATAAATTATAAAAGAAAGATTAAAAGCCATTAAGTAAAAGAGAATATTGCTCCTATGAAAAGATCATTGGTTTAGGTTAGGTTTAGTTACGTAAGGGTTTTCGAGCTGTGAACTGGTAAAAGGAAGAAGAGACACGAATACAAAAAGTAAAATTGAATATCTTTTTAAAGAAACTGGGACGGTATCTCATGGATAATTGAAATAATTTTATGAAAATATTAGTATACTTTTAATGCAAATTTTACTCACAGTTGCTTTTGTTCTTCCATTTAAAAGAGCAATGAAATAATACCTTTCCATATTCAAGTGCACTCATTTTAAAATTAACAATAGACAAGTTATTAATCAGTGTTTAGGCAAAATTTTATGGGGTATTTTTGTAGGACCTTCTTTGTCTGTTATCTAAACATGGTCTTAAGTTTTGATGCATTTCATGGGGTTCCTGGGTTAGTTGCCTTGTCATTAAAGGACTATATGTTTCTTGCAATCTCTTTTAGAAGCTAAAAATATCAAAATTTTTAAAGGGAAACAAATATAAATATAAGACATTTAAACTCACCTTTTTTCTACCTTACTTGATGCCTCATATTTAGACAAAGAAAACTATCACTAGGTAATAAACCAAAGCATTTTCAATACGTTGTTTACAGTGGAAAACATCATTTTCAACAAATTTAATATTTTTCATAAAACGGTAATAAAATTTTCTAACCTATATCTTTGGTGTATTGTGGGTTAGCTACCTACTGACTGATAGCCTAGTTTACACCGCAAAGATCTTTGGATTCTTTTAAATGAGTTTTAACTTTAGTAATAAAATCAAAATTGGGTATCAAACTTTACTATTTATGAGTTTGCATAGGATGAAAAGTATGCTTGACTTTGACAAATCTGTCATATTTTAAATTTTAATGCGGTGTTGTGCGCCAATTTGTGAAGTTGGCTATGCACCAACGAAGACCTTTTGTTTTCATAAGAGCCTAGAGGAAATAAAGAAAAAACTAATAAAACGCAAACAAAAAGGCGCTTATGAATAGTGGAATA
>JACEGR010012965.1:0-10278 GCA_014170235.1 Listronotus bonariensis
GCCCTCAGCTTTGCGATATTTGTCAAAATAAAAAGTTATGTTGTAAATAAATTTTAAGTTTCCGGTGAAGTGCCCTCTGTCGGTATTAAAAAATACTTTTACAATCAAATTTTAAAATTTACAAAGCTTGATTTGTGTAACCCCAACTTGGTTAGCAGGGAGATTTCGACATTTTGTCAAGGACTTACTAACGTTTTTTTCATTGCAGAATGACCCCTTAAAATTTCCTAACGCATTTTCCGGACACCCTGTATAAGAGGCACTATTTAGTTGCCGATACTCGTAATAACAATAAATTAGAGGTAACCCTAAACCCTAAAAATATTTTGTTATATTTTGGTACTAGTTTCATTTATAGATAAATAATCAATTAGAAACAAGAACATGGCCGGTTAAGGCAACTTTTATTTATTTTTTTTTCTTCCATTTTCCTATATTTTAAATTATAAACTTTAAAAAGAAAAACATCTTATTTACCAAAATATTTAAATATAACCCAGTTTTAAATAAATACCCGTGAAATTGGTTTATTCACACTAGTAACTATCATTAAAAAATAATAACAAAATAAACTGTAAACTAACTTCGTGACCAAACCACCAGGTTTTACTACCCATCAGGCCAGGTCTGACATTTAAAATGAAATAGTCAATTTTGAAGTGGTTTAACATCACGAATCTAATTGTCAGTGAATCAGTAAATTAAATATTTAACAGTAGAAAAACACTTCTAAATAATAACTTGTTTTATTTCTGTTAACCTATTTGCTTTATGTTACGATTGTTCTCTAATTTATATTTTTTAATTTAATTTATACTTTGTATTATTTGATAACAAAATAAAAAAAAATACTAGTAGAATCCCCGTAAAGTTTGTCGGTTGAGTTACTGGACACCTTGTATGTATGTAGGTAATTTGATTGAAATTGATGAAAACTTTGGTGGCGATTGGTGCCTAAATGGTTGGGTTTATCGACTTTAATAAAGAGTACTTACATACTCTGTATTCTTCCAATAATTGATAATTTTAAGAATTCTACTTTATTATACTCTCAAATTAAATGAAATAAATTTATTTAAATAGCATAACAATTTCTCGTTAGCAAACGTCAAAACTTCACCGTAAAAACCTAACAATATCTCAAAAATGCGTGCGAAATATCTCTAAATCTCCATTCCATATTCAGCTCTAAAAATCTTAAGATGTGAAGATATGGCCGGCCATCACTTACACAGTTAAAGCTCTTTCTGTCGCGGCCGGTAATGGCATAAATTTTTATGTCGATATATTATCGACAGAACTCGGTGATGACAGATCGAAATACGTAGGCTTTGTCGATAAGTTAGGTGTAATTGACACGATCTTTTACAGTGGCGTAGAATTTTGGTTAAACAAAGCTGTATTTTTTCAATAGAATATTATAGCTGTATTCTTTTTATAAAATATTACATTTAGTTCTGTCACTTCCCGCTTTCAAATGGTCATGATTACTTAACAGATTCGAATTTTATTAGTTTAGGTAAAAAACCAAAAAAAAGTTTATTGGTATTATGGAATTATTCAGTAATGATATTGTTACTGTCCTGTTGTTTCTTATTTATTATATTTTTATGCACTCACAGACAAAATTATCGCATATGCTCGATTTTCTCCACAAGCTTCGACACAAAAATGCTTTAATTTAAATGGCCATATCTCTTTTAATAATTAGGTTATCAAGACAATTAAAAAAAAAAATGTTAAAGAAAGATGAAGCTATAACTTTGGCGTAACCGTTGTTATTTACTCTCAACCATACATTCTACGGAGTGATTAAAAGTTTTTTTTTAATCTTTAGACAAACCACGAAGGCAGCATGTTTCACATTCTAGAAACTCTATGGATAAAGGAACGAACAAAGTGGGAAGTTCGGGGCCTGTCCAGTTGGACCGTATAAGGATGCATACGCGCGGCACCACGAGTTTCTCTGTTGGGAACCGTAAGTGGAGGAACTATACTGGACAATTCTTCAGAGCAGAAGCCATGGAAGTACCTATAAAAAGCGAATAATCCCCCACAGCCCGACGATGGGCAAGAGAGGAAGCCTTTCTGTAAGTGAAGGATCATTAATGAGACGAATAGCTCTTCTTTGAATAGAATCAAGAATGTTTAAGGTTGAGGGGGACGCCATGCCCCAGATATGAGAACAATATTCCAAAGGAGGTCGGATTTGGGACACATATAAAGTGTATAAATTAGAAGGGGAAAAATACTTTTTGGCTCGAAAGAGAAATTCAAGCTTTTTGAAGCTGCCGTGGCTATAGATACAATGTGTTTATGCCAGTGAAGGTTACTTTCAAATGTGACGCCAACAAGATTGAAGGTGTCTTTGCTCTGTAAAACCTGGCCGCTCATTAGTAGAGGATAAGTATTTGATGACTCTTTTCGCGACAAGGAACATGATTGTGTTTTGGATTTATTAAAATGGACGAGATTTTTGGCGCCCCAATCCAATAATAAATTAAGATCCTGCGAAAGAGATGTCTGCATCGCTCTGGGTTTGTTTTTCAAGTCAGGTTTAGTGATGGGTTTAGGAACCTGAAAACTGGAGTGAAGGGTACTATCGTCGGCGAAACTATAAATGGAATTAGTTGTGGACGAGAGAAGGTCGTTGATGTGAAGAAGAAACAATGTTGGTGTTGATTACTTTCTTCTAACAGCACATCATAGATAGAGATTAAAAATTAGCCTATTAAAAAAAATGATTACCTCGTAAGATGTATTGTTAACAGTAAATAACAACGATTACTCCAAAGTTATAGCTTTACCTTTTTTGAATTTTTTTTATTTGCCTTGATAACTTAATTATTAAAAAGATATGGCTTTTTAAATTAAAGCATTTTTGTATTAAAGCTTATGAACGAAATCGAGCATATATGATAATTTTGTCTGTGAGTGTATAAAACACACTAAGTCCTCCAAGCTTTGATTGGGGTTACTGGCTTATGCGACTGTTGTTGTTAAAAGAACATTAACGGGCAGTTATCTTCAAAACTGTAGCACTTTTCAAAGAGAAATGGACCAAAAATTTAAATTTTTTAGAAAGTCGTGTATGGTAATTGCTTTTGCTTCTTAAAATAACAAAATTTAGTTTGGGGCATATGTTTTGTTTTGTACAGGGGCTACAAAAACTACAAACATGTGAAAAAAGAAACAAGAAAAAACTGCCTTTATATACTGATTTTACATTTTTGTATTTAAATAATATTTACCAAACCTAATAATATCAATTATTAAAACTAGGGTAATTACGTATATTAGGAATAAAACATAAATAAATAAAACATAATGCAATAATATTTTTAATTATTTTATATGAAATTTCAGATATTGGATCTTTATTTAATTCCAAAACACTTTTTTACGTTTTGCTGAAATATTTAAAATAAAGGCAGTTCTTTCTTGGTCCATTTCTACATTTTTGTAGTTTTTGGAGACGTTGTACAAAACAACATATTTCTTACCGAGAATCTTGTTTTTTTTTAAGAAGCACAAGCAGTTGTCACACACGACTTGAACTTTTAAATTGTTGGTCTATTTGTCTCATTGTAAAGCAAGGTGTATTTAGTACCCAGATAATAATTATACTCGTCATAGGCAGTGGAGGCGTAAATTAATTTTTTAAGTAATAAAAAAATATTAGTTGTTCTAACCTTAGAAAGAAAAACAAACAAAAGGTAAAATCAGGCAAAACAACACAAGTATTTTTAATGTTAGGCAAAACTCTTGAACTTTAGTTAAATTTAATAGGCTAAGGATACTATTTAGCTAAATAAACTTAAAAACAGTATACGTTTACAAACATACTTAAATTTTTCAGTAGAAAAAGTTTTACTTTATGTTTGATTCAAACAAATATATTTTTCCAGTAGATTTTTTGGGACTCTCTGGGAAAATCATAAAGGATAAATATTTCACCATCTTTTAATATGGAAAAAGTATTAAATACAAAGACACAAGGACAAAAAACCTAAAGTTCTTGTTAGTCAAAGATTTTTTAATAGAAAAAGTTTTACTCTATGTTCTATGTGGGAAAAGAAATATTAAAAAAAAAATACAAAGGATAATTATTTTATATATTTTTTTTAATATAAAAAGAGTATCAAACACAAGTGCACAAGGATAAAATAAACCATTAAAGTTTTTGTTAGTTCAGTATTTTTCAATAGAAAAGGTATCACTTTATGTTCTATGTTAAAGGAAAATTATTTTTCCAGTGGATTTTTAGGATTCTTCGGGAAAATTACAAAGGATAAACATTTCACAATTTTTTTAATATAAAAAAGCATTAAACACAAGTACACAAGGATAAAAAGCTCTTTTAAGTCTTTGTTGCAGTAAAAATGCTGTAAAATTCATGATAATTAACCAAGACAGATATCTACGCCACTGGCACCTTTAATCTACGTTATCGTTAATTTAAATACGCGAGACGACCGTGGCGACATCTCGATACTTGTTTACGAGTTTCCTATTCAAATCAGGTCCGCCATTTTATTGCCATGGCCGATTTAAAACTGCAATGAAATTTGTCCCGTGCAGCTTTTTATAGAACCAGCTGAATGAATATGTTAATGATTTTTATTGCTTGTAATTAGGGTTTCATATTACTCCGATACCATTTGCATTAATGTGAAATCGTCGCGTTGCGAATTATAATTATAAAATAAGTGCATTTTAGAAGATATGTCTCGTAGATAGTGTCATTAAAGTAGATATTAGGTATTTTTGTTCGGTGGCAGTCAAACCTGCCTTATCTAGAATCAAGCAACAAAATTTAATTAGAGGAAATAGTGAGTTTATCCATAAATAATTTTTTATTATAAGTTAACTTAGAGGAATAGGTGGTAACATGGAACCTCTGTTTGTTTTTTTTTTTAATTAAAAGTATATGTGGTATTTTTATGTTATTTTTAAAGATAAATTCTATATATGTAAGAAAAATCACGTGGTCCACTCCAATAAAATTGTAAGATAAATGGTTAAGTGATATTTCCATTGTTTTAAAAAGTCAAAAGTGGCAGTTCAAGAAATTGTGGTGGTAGTATGGAATCCCGAAAAACATCAACACATATTTAAAAAGAAAATATGATTTATTAATGGAAACAGAAATATTTACCTCCTGAACATTTTTGACAAGTCCACAGTAAATTTTTCACACTGATCCCACACTTCTCCCGGTTGTTCTTTAGAGTACTTCAGGTCGCAAAATATACAAGAGGCATCATCCTCCTGACTTGGTTTCAGAAATTCCAACCGAAGAACCGGACGAAATACTCTTTAGTTCATTATTGTTAGTTAGATGAGTTAGACGAAGATCTTCATTTTTAAATAAAACCCGGTTTCATGTTACCATCCTCTTAGGGGTTCCATATTAGTAAAAGCCATAAAAAAATTAAATAGTGCAAAACATGACTCTTTTTAAGCTAAAATACATTTTACCAAAATAAATTTAAAAACTCGTCGCTAAATCACTTTAATTTGTACTATACAAGGCAGCAATAAATGTTTGGGAAATACCAAATAAACGTAACCCTACAATTTTAAGACTTCAGTGTAGAATATTAGAGACATTTTGCACCCCTTATTTTGCAATTCCGTTGTGGTTAACTTTATTCTGAGACTGCGCAGTAACGCAAACATGATCCGTTATCGTTATTAACCATACCGGACTCCTTTAATTACGGATGAATACCAAAGAGCTTATCGTTATCTTTATCGTTATTGGTAAACTGCGTGGTTGCCAAATTGTAAAATTTTTAATATCGATTATTTAAGAAGGTTGAAATTTTAATACCGTATTAATTAAAATATTATTGATACATAACGAATAATTAGCGAAAAATTCATAGCAGTAAGAAAAATAAAATGGTGTAAAGAAATTAAAACGGACTTGCATTTTTAACGATGTTTTAAATCAGTAATTAATTTACATGTTACAATCTGGCACACTTGCTTTTTTGCTTATACTGTATTGTTTACATCTACTTTAAAAAACAAAATCAAGGAACTGTTTGCATATATTAAAAAATCAATATATAACTTATGGAGAATAAAAGTAAATACTGATTTTTCGCAAACTTTAAAATCGGCAAACCACAGGCAAAAATAAGGTTATGGGTCGAAAGCGCAGACGCAAGATAAATTTCTTAAAAGAGGTTGCAAAATCTCTGTCTAAAACTGCTGCCGTAATCGTTATGTTTAATAACGATAACCATAAGGAGGCCAAAAATTGTCTGTTATTTTAAGAGGTGCAAAATGTCTCTATTAACACGAAAATTTCCGTATGACTTACACATCAAATAAAGCTACTTTTTTTTCATTTTCGTTTTGAATGGATATATATATATATATATATATATATATATATATATATATATATATATATATATATATATATATATATATATATATATATATATATCGCACCTTTCATATTATAGGGGCACAATTAAAAATTTTGTGAAATTGAGTTTTTGTGATATATAGGCACAAAAACAATTACTTTGCATGATGCCCTTGACAGAAAGAGACAGAGCCACTCATGGGGCGCACAAACATAATTGTGTCTCTATCTTATTTCCGAGTAACGCGACCCGATATTTAATATCAATTTCACAAAATTTTTAATTGTGCCCCTATAATATGAAAGGTGCGATATATAGAAATAAAGTAAATAAGTAAATGGTTTAAGAAAAGGAAAAGGTTTAAACAAACTAAATAGCGGACTTATCTTTCAGTGTTTTTAAAATTATATAAACTTATTTACATGCTATTGGTTTATTTGTCACTCTGACGTTTACAGACATATTTTAAAATAATTACCGTCAAAATATTATTTTCCTTCTTTACTTTTATAGTAAGAGCCCGTGAGCGGCAGACCTTCGTCATTTTGTAAAATCTGAAAGTTTGTCAATGCATGCTCCCAACATAGGTAGAAGCAATGGTGGGTTGTGAAGTTTGACTCATAGTGGCTTTGGCAGGTACGAGGTACCAAAGGTTAATTAATTGAAACAAAAACTTCGGTATTTTGTACAAGCTGAATTTTATATATGTTACTTGGGTAACTATTAGAAGATATTTTCCCAATCGGCAAACAGTTTTGACAGTTCCAACCCCTTGGCAGACAAACATTTTGGAGTGACTCAATGGTCCGACCATGTACAATATTTTTGTTATTTAACAAGATATGACAAAAAGTCTTATATAAGAGTTGTAGGTTTTTTAAATAGGCATGTACTTAAAATATTTTGATGTATACAGAGTGTTCCAAAAACATTTTTGTTTAAATGAACCTTAAAGCATAAACTTTTTTTTGACACCCTGTATACATCAAAATATTTTTAGGACATTCTCATTCGGAAACCCTACAAATCTCCTATAACACTTTTTGTTATATCTTGTCAAATAACAGAAATATTGGTCTTTATCGGACTATTGAACCACCCCAAAATATTTTTCTGTCAATGGGTTGGAAGTGTCAAAACTGTCTGGAGACTAAGAAAAACCTTCTAATAGGTACCCAAGTAACATAATGTAAAATTTAGCTTTTACAAAATAACAATACCTAAGTTTTAATTTATTAACCTTTGGTACCTCGTACCTGCCAAAGCCACTATAAGTCAAACTTCATGGTCTACCATCGCTTTTACCTATGTTGGGAGCATGTGCTGACAAACTTTCAGCTTTTACAAAATGACGAAGGTCGGCCACTCACGGGCTCTTGGACCATTTTTAACGTTCATAACGACATGCCGTTGATATCTTATCCAGCAATAATTGACAAATAGTGTATACATTTATGATGTGGAATCCAATAAAGAGCCAAACCTATTTTAATATTCAAGGCGCTCCAATTAAAAAAATTATCTGATAAAAAAAATGTTTTTGAGATACCTTGTATGCTTACCAATACTGTCAATTAAATTGGTGTCAAAAAATATTTTTTTATCTCAAATCTCTTTTTGTATTTTGTACAGGGGTAAAACTGTTTTAAGACACCCTGTATATTATTTTTGTGATTTTTTTACCGTTCATGGATAACTGACATTTAGAAAAAGAAGATAAACCAAAATCTACAGGCCTTGACATAGTTTCCTTGATCCATCAAAAAACACATGATAACAGAATAAGACAAGGAATAAATTAAAATTTGTTAATAATAGAGGAAGCACGTGCGCATTTAAATAACAACAACATTAAAATTAATGTTATCTCAAGCAAAACCAATTATGAAAAACAAAATTTATATATGTAAGAAGGAACGTTTTGATTAATATTATTGGTAATGAGCTCAAGAATCCGCAATCTGCCGATGATAGATATTATCGGAGTGAAAAATGCAGTTATTCTAGCTCCCGTATACATGTTTAATTAAAATTAGTTATACTTAATTAAATCGAGATAATTATTTTGTGTCTGTCCGGCCATTATTTATACATGCAAAGGTATGTGCTTTTTTGCGAAAAATAGTTTAAACATATCCTAATAAACGACTGTAGTATAAATAACATCTTACAAAGCAATTTTTGTTTTAGCATTTATAATACTATCCTATTAATTTATAATATTAATAGCTATGATTCCCGGCTTCGCTCGGGAGTTGATATGAGACCCAAATAACCGTTGTTCTGAATGAAGTTCAAATACTCGACAAAAGATGGCGCCACTACACATAATTTACAAGTTGAAGGGTTGTAGGAGTCCTTATATCTTTAAAAATACGCCCTCTAGGGTAAAACGGGAACTTTCTTGTTCGAGGGGGATAAAGAGCTATCACACTATATAAGTCCCTTTATCTTATCGGGACTCCTTTTCAAGTTTTATCGGCACGCACATTTTAACAACTTAGTTTTATTATATATAATGATTTAATTATACCGGGTGTTGCTCCGTCGAGCGGGACATAGGGAATCCCATGTAAATTTTGAAGTGGTCCAATATTGGCTCCCCTAATTATTTTGGAAGAAAATATAATAAGGATTTTTTAAAGAGCACGAAAAGTTTTACCCAGTGTACAAATTTCAGCTCTTCTCAGTCCGCCAGCTAAGAGATAAATGCTAAAATAAGTTACGAATCTCTTATCTTCTTACCCGCCTTGTATTATTAGAAGTTTATAATAAAATACTAGAAAAATTATTTAACCTCTTACTCTCAAGTTGTCAGATCAATGTCACATCATTCTTAAATAATGAAGTACTTAAATCAAGAAAAAATCACCATTATAAAATGGTTTTACCAGGGAAAAAGTTATCGAAGAGTAGCGGACATGTTTGCAGCCTATTTTCCCAATAGGCCAATACCAAGTAAATCGACAATAGAACGGACGATAAAAAATTTGAAACTACAGGCACAGTAATCAATAATTGCAAATGTGAAGAAAATCGACGTGATCTTTCGC
This sequence comes from Listronotus bonariensis, assembly GCA_014170235.1. Taxonomy (NCBI): domain Eukaryota; kingdom Metazoa; phylum Arthropoda; class Insecta; order Coleoptera; family Curculionidae; genus Listronotus; species Listronotus bonariensis. The sequence continues at coordinate 9,440 of JACEGR010012965.1, forward strand.
CAAACGATTTTTTTCTATGGGGACATTTAAAAACTAAGCTACCAATAAAAAATATGAAAATTTAGTACAGCTAAGGAATGCTATTTCTGCTGAATGTGCCAGAATATGGATGTACCAACTAGCCAATGTAAGAAATGAGTTTTATAATCGTTTGGGTTATTGTCTGGCAGTTAATGAAGGAATATTTAAGCATTTGATTAAATCCTGATATTTTCGTCATAAATTGATTTCTAAATGTAGAAAAATTTGTTTTATTGTCTTGCGTAACTGTGAGTGCATGTGTTGGAATTAGCTGTAAACTCAAATGAAATGCGAGGATTCTTTTTAAAATTCCCGTATAAAATTGTTCAGTTTTGGCATTGACATTATAAATTAATGATATAAATTGTCAGTGATAAATCGATATGGTGTTTTTATTGTTGATTTCTAGACTACAGGATGCATAATGAGATACTACGTTGCAGAAATATTAAGCAGTTTACTCTTTACTGGTTGGTTGAAAAATGCTCAAATTTTCATTTTGGGTGGAACTTACTGTGCTCTTTAATAAATCCTAATAGCATTTTTTTCTAAAATAATTAGGGGAACCAATATTTGACTACTTCAAAATTTACATGGGATTCCCTATGTCCCGCTCGACGGAGCAACACCCGGTATGATATTGTTGGTTAAAACTAAGTACACCAAATTTTAACAGAGACATAATAATGGGGATAACTATCTTAAAAATTATTGATTTTATAATTTATTTTAATTACTACTGCTTTATCTGACAAGTGCAAATAATGATACTTTTTTAATTGGGAGGAAATTTTATAATTTTAATTTCCTAAATAACC
>JACEGR010012966.1:0-10269 GCA_014170235.1 Listronotus bonariensis
CAGATGGATATTTTTTATAAAAGTACAAAAGTATTTTTTTTTTAATTCAAAATATGTGTCTTTTGCTTAAAAAAATCTGGGATATTTAGTTTTTCTCTTTTATTTTGCATTCCATGGGCGTAGCCAGGATTTTGTTTTGGGGGGCTGGCATGGAAAACTTTACCGGATGTTTTAAAGGAGGTAACTTCCTTAATTTTTTTACCTATAATAAATACAGGGTGCTTCCTAACCATGGTACGAAACTTAAGGATGATTTCTTATGTCTTTTTTATAAAAAAAAGTTCACAACCATGTCCGACTTTATTTCTGAGATACAGGGCTCTAAAATATTTTAAACCCCATCCGATTTAGATAAAATTTGGGACACTAATTTAATGTAATGAGACGCTGGTAAAGCTTTGCCTAGATTAAAATATTGGGTCCAGTGGCGTCTCAGTGGGCACCACAGCTAATATTATTGAGAAAAAGTAGGCAACTGACTTGTTTTAAAGTTTTATTAATTTTTTGATTGGGAATTAACAATCAACTTTTTAGTCCCTTTTTTCGTATCTAACTCGTTTTCAAGAAAAATATTAAAGCCATTGAATGTTCTAAAGCACCCATAGAGCAACTGACATAAAAAGCAAAAATAAAATCTAAACAATTATTTGCCCAAATAAACAGTCGTTTATTTTAACAAAATTTTGATTTTATTTTATGGTGTATAGCTACTTAGAATTACTAAAGTGAATTCATTAAAAAAAAGCGAGATACAAAGAAAATATTAAGAGAATAAAAAGTTGCACTTTTATTGCTTAATCTGAAAGAGTATAAAAACTTATAAAAGGTCACCCTGTATATTTAATGTTAAATCTGGTATAAATCTAACATCTACAAAAATATATATTTTTGACCTGATAAGTGTATGCTGCCCCCTGCCGGTACCTGGCTCCGCCCATGGTAGATTCACGTCAAATAAACATTCTTAACCGGCATATGGGTCATGCAACCTGAACGCATTTGCATGAAAGCAAATGTCAAATGAAGCTTTTTGATATACAGGATTCAGATGTACCTGTCAGTTCAACGTCATTTTGGCAGCTTGTGGTATAATCAACTTGAACATAAGCGTAATTTAGCGAAAAGATTTTTTTCTGTCAAAGTATTCATTAGTTTTAACCTCCAAAAGCATGGATAACCCTGGTACATATCTATAAAATCATGCATACATCTTTCTGGCGCCAAAGAGCCATTTTGTTAATAAAAACCAACAATAAACCCCGTAAACGACGTTACTAAACTGAAACGGTAACTGACAAGTCCTACACATGCACAAGTTTGCATGACGCGCGCTCCGAAAATCAAACTGACATCGATGCCAAGCCAGATGTGGTTTTTTAATACAAACGTTCAACTTTATGAGCTTTGGCTTTTTTGACAGATGACAGTTTTGCTTGACCGTAATCCGGTTTTTACCTTATGGCTGATGACATATTTGGAATGTCGCTTCATTTCTTGTGTTAGTAGCCTTATTCCTACTTGTTTATGAACAGATTTTTTTAGGATCGGCTTCTAACTATTTACGTTTTCAGACCTGAACATTTTATACCATAATTTCAGTCAAAGTCGATTGATGATATAAGGTCACGACATTCACCATATTGGGTAGCGCGGCTGTGACGTCGGGCCATTTTCGGCCATGTTTGATTTTAGGCATATCAGTGGCGTAGAATTAAGGACAAAACAAAAAAGAACTGTATGTTTTAAACAAAATTTATTGAATTATTTTAATAGGCATAATTTAAAACAAAAACATAAATGTGTTTTAAATATTGATATTGTGCTTATGTCTAAACCCCTTCTCATAAAGAAACTCTGATTTCAGTTAATTTTAATAACACATGGTTAACTTTGCTTGATGTTAAGGGATCCTAATGAAAAACTGAACATCAACTAACTTGTCAGCAACGGCAGAGTAGCCACGGAAACGTCAAATTGTAATTACTTAGAAGTTTTTGAGTTTTTGGAACAATTTTTATTTTGTTTCAGGCAACGGGCCAGTTCATAGGGGTCAATAAAGGCATGTACCTAATCAATAAACCATTGATTGGGTATATGCCAATCTAAATACCTGATTTGGATGGCCATATTTCCGAAACTAATAAAGTTAGATGTACCTAATGTGGTGTTTTCTTAAAGCTCTTTTAAAGGTCTTTTAATGGTGATACTGGTAGTAATATACAGGGTAGAAGAAAAAGTACATATTTTTTTTATTTAAGAACCCTGTATATTATTTTACCATTAAAAAGATCTTTAAATGAGCTTTAAGAAAATACCACATTAAGTACATCTAACTTTATTAGTTTCGGAAATATGACCATCCAAATCAAGTATTTAGGTAATTTTTAAAGTACCGCCATTTTGTAATAGGTAAAGATATTGACTTCATATTCTAGGGTTATAAAGTACTCGTCAGGAGCTTTAAAATGATGTATCACTCGACCCGCCTTCTTATTTAAGAATTTTGGGGTGGTGGCCCTGGTGGTTAAGGGGTTAAAGGGGCGCCGTCCAATTTTTTGTTAAAAACGTTCTCCCTCATAAATATCTTGACGTGTTTCGGCGATTTTCTTAAATCTGTCTCGTTTCGAAGATAACTTGAGTGGAAAGTTTTTAAATGAACACCCTGTATATATTAAATTCGTTATTTTATTCAATTTAAAATAATTGATTTTCTCACTAACCAAAAATATGTACTTTTTTATTATTATTTATTGTTCGTCCTTAGCATGAATTGTTTTATTGTTGCCATCACGTTATTCAGCAAAAAAAAATTCTATTTTTCTAATTTAACTGACCAAAAATAAAGAAGTGAGAAATAGTGCCGACCTAAATTTGATTAACCTGTTAGTATAATAAATGTTATAATAGTTATTGTTTAATTTATCTTTTCTGTCCTGATTTTCTATCTTTTCAAGTAAATTTGGGTAGCATTCGAATACTCGATATTTTGAATTGAATTCAAAATACATTGGGCTGGTATTCGAATAGTATTAGAATACATCTGTGTGTTTGGTATTCGACTGAATACTTTTTGGTCCGTATTCGGGATTCTGTATTGTTAATATCGTTTTTAAATGTTAATATTCGAATACAGGGTTTCTAATATTCGAATACCGGAATGTAAATACCAGTCTTAGAATAATATCGGGATTTAAAGTATTTGAATACCGAGATTCCCAGTATTATTAATACTGAAATGTAAATACGAGGATATAAATACGGGGATTTGTTGGTTAATTACTTTTCTTTTGCCTCTTAAGTATTTAAATTGGTATTCGAATACAACGATATTCGAATATTTTTTTCTTGGTATTTGAATCCTCATTATTCTAATATTTTTTCTGATATTTATGCTTCGTATTTGAATATATGATTTTAGTATTGGCCCCACTCGGCTTACAAGTAGCCAACATAAGAAATTTAGTCAAGAAAGTCTAAGCAACTGGAAACAAAATAAGCGTTTTTTGTTAAACTCCAAAAATTTCAGAAAGTCTTATAAATAAAAATGTTAGTGTTTACATAATGCAACAACACGGTTTTCTCACTGTAGATAAACAGAAAGAAAGAGAGACACGGTTTTTTTACTAATTCTACTGGTGGCCAATAATTCATTAATTAAACTTTGATTCCCAAACATGCACATTTGAATAATAATCGCCAGTCAAAAAGACGCACCTTAGTAAATTTGTCAAATACGGTATACAAAACAAGATTTTAAAAATAGTTAAACATGTTTAACAAATTGATATTAAAAATATGAGCTTTAGACTTCCATTGTCTTTATTTTATTTACTCACACAACATTTCAGGCAGTACTATCTTTGTCCGTTTTCAAATAAAAACACTGTGTTTACACTTGAAAACGGACAGAGATGTTAGTTCCCGAAACTTTGTGCGAATAAATAAAGTAGACAATGGAACTGCAAAACTTTTAAATAACTTTTACAAAAGTATTTTTTAATGTTGTCTGATAACTTTTAAAGCATATCTGAAAAACCCTCCATACGCACCATAATTGTGACAATCAATTAAAAATAAGTTAAGTACTTTACTGCGACATTCTTCTTTAAACAAATAATTGGCATTTTTTAACATATTATTATGTACTTACTTTTTAAATCAATTCCTTCCGGTGGGCACGGTCCTTTGGACAATAAACATGCGGTATAATAATTGACCAATCTTCTGTTATTCAAAATCGCTTCAACATCAATATGATCGTATCTACTTGCGTAATATTTTTCCGCAGGCCTGGCGCCCGCAAAATCCAAGGCTAGTCCAATAAGAACCGAAAATACCAGCACCATTGCGAATTAATAGCATTCGGTAGTACACGGTGGTACTTTACGTTTACTCGAAGAACTGTGAATAGAGAATGCACATGGGTTATGTCTTGGACACTCTAACACTTTACGAGGTCGCCAATCTATCGAAGTGGAAGAATGTTTTTGTTTATTGTTTCTTTGAGATGATTAACATTTAAAGATGGATGTATTTTGCAAGTAATTGCAATGTATTTTAGATGGATGTTTATTTGTTTTTTTTATTTGGTTTAATAAACTTTTTTGTCCCAGTTTTAAGATTTTAATATTCTTTGACTATGTTTTTTTAATATTTATTTATTTTTAATAATAGGTGGTTATTTCATTAAGTTTAATCTACAATGAGCAGAGCACTTTAAACAGTTTTAACAATAAAATCATAAAAATCTACATTAGGTACGCCTCATGTACAGAAAATTCGAACCCAAAACAACCAGGATCAAAAGCAGGGTTACTACAACAGAGCTAACTAACTTATCAATCATTAAGCAATATTACCATATTCTAAGGACAATTAAATTGTCCTACGGACAACAATTAAGTTATCCAAGTGACTGATTTTTCAAGAGTCTGGTTGTCCGACTGGCATTTTATAGACTTTTTATATTTTAAACTGTCCAATTTATTTTAATTGATTAATTTTTTTGTGCTAACATCTAAATTTAAATGAAATACCATCCAAAACAGCATAATTAATCAATAGGTTACCTCAGATATTCAAGTGACTGGTTTTTCAAGAGACATTAAACATTGAACTCTCTGATAGAATATAATTTTTAATATTTTTTTGATTCTCACAGTAAAATTTAGATCAAATGCGATCCTAAACGTATTTCTGCTGGTTGTCTGACGGAGACATATTAAAGCCAACCACTCTTTTTTGCGAAACTTGGTCGACTGAGGCCGCAGTTATGATAAAAAAATGACGAATGGTCGTAATCCTTTACCAAACATACCGACTTACCGACAGTGTGCACACGACGCCATTTGTATTTTGATTTTAAAAAATATTGTGGTTGTCCGACGGATTTTTTCTGGGACCAAATATGTCTTAAGCCAAATGCCAGACTAAACAAAAAAAAGCATAGCATTTCTTATTCTAATAGTTAGTATACCCATATATTATCTTTAAAATTACAGTTAATAAAATGGAAGCGTTGTTAGCAATATCGTTGTATGCACCTTCTCATACAACGGTATTATGAAGTTATAGATGCTATTGTTGTATGGGAACTAAAAGTAAACTTTTAATCATTTGAAGAACTAATAAAAAGGTATAAATTAAAGAAATAATAACAATTATTATTAGTTGAAAATCTGTTTTTATTAAAACTAATAAAAAAGTGACTAATAAAACAGTAAGTTATTTTTATATATTAATTGTTTTTTACCAGGGACAGAGTGATTTCGCGCGCTTGGACAAGTAAGAGTTAATTGACTCAATTAAATTTTTAGGTGCAATAACCAATAATATAACTTAACATAAATCATAACATTGGTTTTAGTAGGATCAGATTCCATTAAAAGATGATGAAAACTGTCAAAGGCGACGATCTAACTCAATGAAAAAAATTTGGCCTAATATAGAGTGTGTCCCAGGATAGGTGTTACAAAAATTTTGAAATTTTTAAATATCCTTTTGGGAAAACTGGTCGCATGGTCCAAAACTAATAAATACAAAATTTTACTCCGTTTGGTAATATACAGGGTAAGTAATAATTTAAAATATGAGAAATGATCAAGAGTAAAGCACCTTTATTTTTAAAAATAGGAAAAAATTTCATAGGTAAATGTTGTAAAGAATTAAATTTTATGTTAAAATTTAAAGTAAAACATTAAGTTTAAAAAATATATTTTTGTCTCTTTTTTTACGTTATGCATTAACAGTTTTTGAAATACCTGGCTTAAGGCATCGAAATTTAAGAAAATATCCTAAATTATTAAAATTTATTCAAAATTTTGCTCCTTCTTGCTCACTATTTAAGTTGTAATGCGTAATGTAAAAAATTAACAATTACATTTTTTTGCTCTCATGCCTTATTTATTTTTAAATTTTGACACAAAATTTAATTCGCTACAACAATTACTTATAAAATTTTGTTCAATTTTTAAAAATAAAAGTAGTTAGTTTCAGGGAATTTTTCATATTTTTAGTTATAACTCTATAAATAAAAAAAAAACTATTAAAATTTTGTATTTTGTGTTTTGGACTATGCGACCAGTTTTCATTTAAAAGTTAAACAAATTTTGGTCCATCTGTCTTCTTGTAACACCTATCCTGGGACACACTGTATATGTAGATATATCTATTTGCAAGATTGTCAGATACCATCATTAGCTTTACTTACCCTGTTCAAACGCAATTGTATAACTTTTTAATTTAAAACCGATAACAGCTCACCTCAACCTAAAAAAATTCGTTTCAATAAATGTGGTATTTCAAAAGTTTTTCTCTCAAGAAAATAAAAATAGCCAGAGGCCATGTCTTGGCATCTAGCTACTGCAACTAACTGCTGTTGCATTAACTCGGAGGTTAAAACCAAAAATAAGAAAAACATTTGGGGGAAGGGAAAATTGACGACCAAAATTTTATGTATAGGCTGCAACTAAAATATTTTGACAGTTCTAGCACTTTTATTTAAACCGAATTTTAATGTCAACTTTCCTATTCCAAATGAAACAACATTTTAAAATTGTCCACCTATAGGCATTATACTATTGATCAAATGATTTATTAAATATAGACATAATTAAACTTCGATCGCATTATATCTTAGTAATTAATCAGTCTTTTCCATGTCTTTACTAACAGTAGTATGAACATAACCTACTTTCACATCAATTCAAAGTAAATTGAAAATCACTCGGAATTTGAATGTTTATGTCACATGTAATATGTATTAAAATTTGGCGGTCATTTAATTTTTTTTTGTTTGTCACAACAATTTTTACACTAGTATATTAAAGTTATTTTTAAAAGGTATTGATCTATCATGATTTTGTCCAAGGTACTCGTATATTTTAACATATCTCTGAACTTTTAGTCTTATTATAGTAAATAAACAAGGATAATACTTACGTTGATAATTAGGGCTAGAATACATGAATTCATATTTTTTGTTTTGGTATTAAAATTAAAAAACCCTGAGTTTTTAAATCTTTTTAAGATTTAATTTGACTTTTTATGAAAAAGTTCTAAAATAGTCTTAATTTTTTTTCAGGTTTCTTTCGTGGTTTATACTAAAATACTAAAGACTTTGTGTACTCGAGTTGCTAGACGAACCCAGATAAAACGGATTAGGACTGTTAAATAGCTAGACGGACATAGTTGAGTTGCTAGATGGGGACATGGTCGAGTTCCCAGACGTAACCCAGACGTGCCCTCACTGTAGTATATTTTTAAAAGATTATATATAAAAAGTGAGAAGAGTTGTTTTTTTGTTAAACCCCTCCCCATAAAAAATTAAGTTTCAAAAGCTAATCCTCTTTAGGTATTTTTACCGTGAATACAGTGAAATTTTATAGACAAATTCTAACTTTTGTAAATTATCTAAATTTTTCAAATACGGTGGTTATTTTGCCAGTACGTGACCTTATTACAGTCAGGTAAAAATCGACGGACAAACTTTTGACGCCAAATTGTGTTTGTACCTGGGGATATCGAAGAGTCAAATTAGATTGGAAGAAATTTCGACACCGTGCCGTAAAGTAGGTAGTTATGGCACCCGACAGGGTAATTAAAACAGTTTTAGGGAATTACAAATGGTTAGTTCTGGTAAGCAATTTTTTCTATTTCCTAATTAAACCCAAGACTAATACACACTTACGATTGGTTGGTTCTGGTAAGCAAGTACTTTTTTTAAATTCCCTAATTAAACCCAAAACTTCAATGATAATATTACATAATTAAAATCTGTCCGTTATATTTATTTAAGTAAATGAATTTTAATGCAAAATAAAGCAAAACAAAAATATATATACCCAAGATAAGAAGGGCCAGTATGGGCATCTTGGGAATGGTAAGAGATATAAAGTCGGTTAAGGTTTTATGTGCCTAATAATATGCCGTTTACGAAGTTAACGGAGATATCCGAAAAAAACGATAATAAATCGGATTTAAAAATAAATTGCACTTTTGCATTGCCACTTTTTCTGCTCTATCTAATGGTGGTATTTTATTTGAACAGCCACGTTTCGTTTATGTAGGAGCATCATCAACTTTATTTTTTAAATACGGTCCTAATATTCTAATATCAAATTTAAAAGCCTTTTTAAATACAAATTTAATAATGTATTACACATTGAGGTTTAATCCTATTACGGACCAGTATTTTTAAAAACTTGATAAAAAGAATTAACTTTACATTTTAAATAATTAAATTTATTTAGTAAACCAAGCAGAACTTAACGAAAACCCCTAGCATCAATAAGTTACATTTTTTAAATACGGTCCTGATATTTTAATATTGAAATTTCAAAGCCATTTTATTTTAAATTTACATTATGGTTTATTCGTAATACAGCCCTGTAATTTTCAGAATTTGGTAAAAATGGTAAGCTCTACATTTTAAAATAATAAAAAAGTTAAGTAAAAATAATAACTAAAAATCCACAATTAATAAATGATCAACTGAGGGGCTTTCCAGTGACGCAAATAGAGCGCTCCCGAGTAGCTCAGGAGCATTTCGTTCTACTTTATGGCGTTCCAGTGACGGAAAGTGTTATGCACCTGAGCTACTCCGTTTTTCTTTCCCCACCCCTCATGCACCAATCCCTCTTTTGGTTTTTGTGCTTCAAACGTGTTTTTTATGGTTAAGGATGGATTTTTTAAAATTATTTATTTAAAATGGAATTAGATATTGAAAAAGATTATTATTATAAAGCCAAGAAAAGTTAAACCAACGAAATTTTAAAATTTCTTAAAGTATTTCTCTTTCCTTGTCTAAGGATGCTTTCCAGTGACTAACTTTTTAGAGCAGTTGAAGAGCTTCAAGCCCTGGAGCGTGACGCACAAAAATTTTCGTCACTGGAAAGCAACCCTGATTCACTTATAAAGTAACAATTTTTATATTCAACTTGTTTTCGCTTTTTTCTGTTTAAGTATATCTAATAACAAGCAAAACATCTTTAATAATTTTTAACTGTTTTTTATCTAAAATATCAATAAAGCCTTAAAAAGTAAATAATTAAGTTGGGAGTAGATATACATATTTTTTACCATTAATGGTAGATAGTATATCCTAAATATGCGCAACTGCAAAACAACTTGAACATTTTGAATGATTTCGCGAAAATTAATGAGTATACCGCCATACTGTCAATTTTAGAAAAAAAACAATGATCTATCACCAACCTAAATATTTTTGTTTTTAAGTATTTTCTAATATTTTACTGTTGTTACTGTTTTGCTTGTTGTTAGATTTACCTGAGTAGAAAACAGCTAAAACAAGTTCGGCATATTTTTTTATTTTATAAATAAATTTGTATTTTTAAGTAATTATTTTTTTACTAAACCAATGTATTAGTTTTAAATGTAGAACTTACTATTTTTACCGAATTCTAAGAAATACATGTATTACGGTTTAACCATATTGTGAATTTAAAATAAAATTGACTTTGAAATTTTAATATTTAAATATCAGGACAGTATTTAAAAATGTAAGTTGGTGATATCAGGGGGTGTTTTAGTTAAGTTTTGCTTTTTTATTAACGTAATTTAATAACTTAAAATGTGGAAGTAATTATTTGAATTTCTAGTTTTTCAGTTTCTTCCGGATATCTCCAAAATACTCGGAATTTTAAAACTTTCTGAACGGCATATTGTTAGACTTATAAAGCCTTAACTTATTTAACCGACTTCGTATCTCTTACGATTTCTAAGAGGCCCTCATTATCTTGGACACGTTGT
>JACEGR010012967.1:0-10266 GCA_014170235.1 Listronotus bonariensis
TTTTATTACACTACTCAAAAGAATTATCGCATATGCTCGATTTCTTCCATAAGCTTCAATACAAAAATGCTTTCATTAAAATGGCCATATCTCTTTTAATTATTAAGATATCAAGACAAATAAAAAAATAAAATGTTAAGAAAACGTGAAGCTATAACTTTATATTAACCGTTATTATTTACTGTTAGCAATAGATCCTACGGGGTGATAATTTTTTTGAAAAAATGAATAATTTTTAATAGCCCTATAAAATGTGCTGTTAAAAGGGAGAAATCTCATTTGTGAATAATTTATACCCTTACCCATTTCTGATATTTTATAATCACAAATTTGACTACTCCCTTTCAACAGCACATCATACTGGGCGATTAAAAATTAATCGAGCATATGCGATAATTCTTTTGAGTAGTGTATAATTCCAAAATTTTTTTAATCATTTGCCTGCTACAATAAGGGCAATGCGCGTTTTAAAAAGTTTAGGCACTCAGTTAAGGAGTTGCTGCTTCCGAAAGCATATTATTCGCTCTCGGAGTATTTTGATGATAACATGTCTGTGATGCTATAAATTATATTAGATGTAAAATTAATTGTTGTATTTTTTTTCTCTATTTTATTTTATGTTATTTGTCACTGTCATTTGAATTTAAAATATAAATATTTTTATTGTTAAACCAAAAATTGCTTCTTCCTGTTTGTTCTTTTTGTACGTATGTATGTATATTTATAACTATGGACTTTTTTTGTTGTTTTTTTCTGTATTCCTTTTTAAATGATACTTTTATATTTTTTAAATAATAATTTGACATTTTTTTAAAGTTTTTTTTTAAGTGACAGTTACAGAGTCAGTGTTGTTTTGTAGCTTTATTTTAGTGTACCTTATTTTGATTGTTTGTAAATTATTCATGGTTTTATCTTTTATACTGATGGTTTTAAAATTTGTTGTTTGCTTTTTTATGTAGATGTTTGTTATATATATTTTTTTGCATTTAATGACAATTATTTAATCTACCTTAGTTATTTAGATATGTATTGTTACAGAGTTTCAAAAATGTGTTTAGGTTATAGAATTTTAGAGAGTTAGGATCATTTAATTTAGTTTGTTAATTTATTTAAATAATTTACCTTAATTTTTCCAAGTTCTTTCATCACTTTCGAAGGTTTCCGAAAACGCCCGAATTATCCATTAATAACTTTTATGCCATCATGTACTATGGAATTTTCACGATATTTCTCGAATATTCTAGATCATTCTTTACTCTTCCACCATACTATAAAAGGGCGACGGGAAACCTCGGATCAGTTAGTACAGATTCGACCTTTGTGCTGTAAACTTCGAGACATTGACAATTTAAGATTTTTCCGTTATTGTAACCATAGTTACGTTACATTGTTAATAAAGGTATAAAAACGAAGGCACGTGTTTTTATACGAGGTGTTTCGGAACATTTGGTGTCAGAAGCGGAACGTAATTACCCAAGGAAGCCGAAGTAGTCACGAAGAAAATTTGAATGCCAGTTGAGACCAGACAACAAACAGCCGTTATGGAGGAAATTAGTGCACTTATTAAGCTTATGATGGAAAAACAAGAAGACTTAAAAGATGATCTAAAAGCAATGAAAACGAGCCAAGAATCCCTGAAAGAAGACCTAAAGAAAGAAATGCAGACAAGCCAAGAAGCCATGAAAGAAGACATTAAAAATGAAATGAAGACCAATTTAGAAGAAATGAAGAAAAGTCAAGAAGAAATGAAGAAAACTCAAGAAGAAATGAAGAAAAGTCAAGAAGAAATGAAGACAAATCAAAAGAAATGAAGCGAGAAATCAAAATCAGTCAAGCAGAAACTAGACAACAAATCGAGAAAATACAAAAAGACATAAAAAAGGACAAGAACAAATGAAGCAAGAGATAAAAGAGAAGCTAGTAAAGATTCGAGAACACCTGAGGGGAGAATTTCGTCAATGCCAAGATGAGATGAGAAAAGAAATGTTGCTTGAATTAAAACTTACAAAAGAAGATGTCAAAAAAGATATAGAAGAAATACAACAGACTGTGCAGTTGGTTCAAGCTCAAATGCAACAAGAAGTTCAACAATTACACCGGCAGATTCAAAATATAGCCACTACAGGTGTCGTTCCAGGAGGTGGTACTTCAGCAACTGTTATGAAACCACCAACTTTTGATGGAAAGGTACCGTGGGTTACGTACCTTAGACAATTTGAAGCTGCTGCGAACGGCAATAATTGGAGTTTACCAGAAAAGGCACGCGCACTAGTGCTTGCTCTACGAGGTGAAGCCATGGAGGTATTAAGAAATATTCCTGAAGAGAAACAAGGCGACTATGAATCGATTGTAATGTTCCTGGAAATGAGATATGGCGAGACACATTTGCAGGAAGTTTATAAGGCGCAGCTCCAGGGACGAAGACAGAAATATAACGAAAGCCTTCAGGAATACGAAGCTGACATCGTACGTTTAATTAATCTGACATACCCGACATACCCAGAAGAAATAAAACAAGAACTAGCTGTGGGTAGTTTCATTGAAGGTCTTCGCGACCCAGACATGAATCAGGCTTTAAGAATGGCCAGATTGAAGAAAATATCGGAAGCTCTTGCCTACGCGCTTCAATTCGAAACAGCCAAACAAACGTCCAGGAGTCAGACAAGAATAAGAAGAATAAATGGAATAATGATATTTAAGGGAGATACATATATCACAGACTTTTTATATGATGCCTACTGATCTGCAGGAAATTAAAAGCATCTTTCCTGAAATTAAAAACAAACATGCAGCAGGATGGGATGGAATCTCAGTTAAGATATTCCAACACTTGCCAGAGTCTGCTCTCTATGCATTGGTGGATGCAATTAATAACTCTTTTTTGACTGGGTCCTTTTCTAAGTCTTTAAAAATGTCAATTGTTACACCTATACCAAAAAATGAAGATATTAAGACCCCTTCCAATTCAAGACCTATATCAGAGACTCCCACGCTTTCCAAGGTTATAGAAAAACTAGTTAAAAAGCGAATAATATCATTTTTGCGTAGAAATTCAATTTTAAACATTTTTCAGTTTGCTTTTCAAAATGATAAAGATACATCGGATGCTGTGTTTGCATTCTTGGAGAGATTGTATTTAAATCTAAATGAGGGAGAGGCGGCTGCGGCAGTTTTCTGTGATCTGTCGAAAGCCTTTGACTGCGTGGATCATGAAATACTGCTGCAAAAACTTGATAAATATGGTTTTAGAGGTGTAAGTCTTCAGTGGTTCCGATCTTACTTGACTGATCGGACACAAAAAGTAAGATTTCAGGGATCCGAGTCTACAGAATTAAAAATTAAGTGTGGAGTTCCGCAGGGTTCCGTCTTGGGCCCTATTCTTTTTTTGCTTGATATCAATGACATAACTCTGCTTAACATTACGGGAAATTTTACTTTATTTGCAGACGACACAACAATTTTATGGCATAGTCGGGATTCCAGAGAGCTACATAATAAAATCTCTGTGGATATCGCTGAAATTAAAAAATGGTGTGACGCTAATTACTTGTCTTTCAATGTTACGAAGACAAACATTTTGCATTTCAGTGGTACTGTGGATGATGTCATTCTTAATGATAGCGTTATTTTAAATAGGACAGATACACGGTTCTTAGGAATAATAATAGATGCAAAGCTAAGTTTTAAAAGTCATATTAATTTTCTGTGTGGTAAAATAGCAAGTAGCTGTTACGCCTTGAGAGTGGCATCGTGTGAATTAGACTTTAGTATAGTAAGAACTATGTATTTTGCCCTTGTGGATTCACACTTAAGGTATGGTATTGCCTTTTGGGGAAATTCTAGTAAATATTTGTTAAATTCTCTCTTTATACTACAGAAGCGCGCCATTAGATACATGTGTAAGGCAAAAGTTAGAGACTCCTGCAAACCTTTGTTCATTAAGTATAAAATTTTAACACTTACCAGTATTTTTATATTAGAAACTGTCTGTCTTGTTTACAAAAAGAACGGTCAGGTCATAAATGTAGGTAATAGTTATAATACCAGGCAAATTGGAAACATACCATTACCTATACCACACAGCACACTTATTCAAAAATCTATTTATTATAATTCCAAAAAATGTTTAATCATTTGCCTGCTACAATAAGGGCAGTGCGCCCATTTAAAAAGTTTAGGCACACAGTTAAGGAGTTGCTACTTCCGAAAGCCTATTATTCGCTCTCGGAGTATTTTGATGATAATATGTCTGTGATACTATAAATTATATTAGATGTAAAATTAATTTTTGTATTTTTTTTTCTCTATTTTATATTATGTTATTTGTCACTGTCATTTGAATTTAAAATATAAATATTTTTATTGTTAAGCCAAAAATTGCTTCTTCTTGTTTGTTCTTTTTCTATGTATGTATGTATATTTATAACTATGGACTTTTTTTTTGTGATGTGTTTTTTTTTCTGTATTCCTTTTTAAATGATACCTTTACACTTTTTAAATAATAATTTGACATTTTTTTTAAAGGTTTTTTTTTTTTTTTTTTTTTTTTTTTTAAGTGACAGTTACAGAGTCAGTGTTGTTTTGTAGCTTTATTTTAGTAGACCTTATTTTAATTGTTTGTACATTGTTCATGGTTTTATCTTTTATACTGACGGTTTTAAAATTTGTTGTTTGCTTTTTATGTAGATGTTTGTTATATATTTTTTTGTATTTAATGACAATCATTTAATCTACCTTGTTAATTTAGATGTGTATATATATATATAAATTTTATTTTCTTAAATGTATATATTTTTTTATCGCTTTGTCAATGAGAATTTTGTTCTTTGGACAATAAAGCATATTTTGAGTTTGAGTTTGAGTACCAAATAAATAAATTACATAAATAAATAATTTTTCTTTTTTAGTTTGGCTTCCTCTTGCACATTATTTAAGTCGAGATTTAGGTTGTAATGCGTAATGTAAAAATTGACAATTACATTTTTTTCAACACTCATGATTAACTTCAAATATTGACATAAAATTCAATTTTTACAACATTTACTTGAAAATGTTATTCTATTTTAACACGCTTTTATTAACTTGGGTTGTAACTATCTATCTATCTATCTATCTATCTATCTATCTATCTATCTATCTATGTAACGGAATCTTTGAGCCTAATTTTTACCAACTTCCAGCGATTCAATTTCTTTGAAACTTTGCACAAGTATCAAGGACCGATGACAATGCAATAATTTAAAAACAGTATTCCGTTATCCTGATTAGCACCGCCAGGATAAATAAATTCCTTTTTTTAATTATGGCGAATGCGCAAGGGCAATTGATTCATCACTTGCTTCGTTTTTAATTGACTATGTGTCTCTTGACAAAATGGCGAAGGAATTTTTTAGTGAATAAACTGGAGCATTTATTTTAAAAACTAATTATTGATATATCGAACTAAAAATGAAAAATAAATAATAGTTTAAAAAACTAAAAAACACGCTTTTATATGCAACCGAACTAAAAATTAGAAAATAATTTTTCATTACAAAGAGTTTGTCATTTCAGAATAAAAGCGTGGGGTGCTTAATATATTAAATGTTATAATTATTCTATTTGCAAATATCTATGAGGGAAAAGTTATGAAAAAATAGTAAAATGCACCCCACGCTTTTTACTCTAAAATGACAAACTCTTTGTAATGAAAAATTATATTCTAATTTTTAGTTCGGTTGCATATAAAAGCGTGTTTTTTTAGTTTTTTTAAACTATTATTTATTAAAAATAAAAGTAGGTAGCTCCTGGGAATTTTTCATATTTCTAGTTATAACTCGCCCTGTATAATATCAATTGGAGTAAAATTTTGTATATATTAGTTTTGGACCATGCGATAAGTTTTCCCAAAATTTCGTTTTAAAATTCATGAATTTTTGGTTCAGTTGTCCTCTTGTAACACTCTAACTTGGGACACACTGTACAGGGTGTCCGGATTTCATTGCAATTGCAGGGTATCTCAGTTATTATTAGAGATAGAGACTCGGTATTCGCGAACTGTTGCTACTTTTTGATGAAACTAAAGATGACACTAAAGAATTTCATGGCTCTCTTAGTTTTTGACCTACAGAGCGACATTCATTTTTATTTCTATTTTTGGACACCCCTCGTATTTCAGTTGTCTAATAACTTACAACAAAAATGAAAACGGATATTAGGAGATATTTTTACGTAGAATCCAGTGGCGTAGTTGGATTTATTTTTTAATATTTTTAAGATAGGGACTAAACCTATGATTTTTCTTATGGAACACCTTGTGTATTTCTTACACACTTTTTAGTTATTTTCAGGGTTAGCAAAAAAACGGCTCTTTGTGTAGTTTTGGCTGGATTTTTGGCTTTTTGTGTTTTTCTAAATTTTTGACCGTCCTAATCTTAAATTTTAATATCAAAAACTTGTAAAAATTATTGGGTATTATCATTATTTATAGTATTTCAGTATTCTAGAAAAAGTACCGTGTTATTTTTATGTTTTTAATAAATTATTTATGTCCTTTAAAAATACTGGACATTTTTATGGATTTTTGTGTGGTGGCTTTTTGTTAAAAATTATAGTGGTTTTTTCCCTCAAAATCCAGTGGCTTTTTAGGTGGTTTTTTATTTTGCCAACCCTGATTATTTTTTAATTGTAGACCCTAAATTAATGTTTTTAATTTTAAAATTGAATTTCACACAGTGGGTCATGATGACGATAAAGACTTTATACCCAAAAAATAAACTTAGCCCTTCACTCATATTTCACTACCATTTTACAACAAAACCTAAGTATTAACTATTATGTCTCGCCCAGGATCTCTATTCTCAAGGATTTTCACTTATTAATTAATTAAAAACTGAATATTTTCAATTGGCTACATTACGTTTATACTGTAATGTGTCCAAAATCAGTATCTTTATGATTAAAAAAAAGTATGATTTCAGTAGAACAGTAGAATATCTTGTATGAAACTGTTACCAAAGTTATAATTAAAATTGAAATTTTGAAAGTATCAGTTTTATATTTGGTTTTCTAGCATTTTGTTATAAAACAAATGTTTTTCTAAAAATTATGGATACATACTAATTTTGGACTCTGTTTTGAGGATAAACACAGTGGCGCTGATCCAAAATATTCAGTTTTTAATTAATTGATATGTGAACAAACTTGCAAAGCCGAGGGTTAAAGGGGGTGCTGGGCGGGGCCAAAATATAAAATAAAAATTAAAACTAGATGTTGCTGTAAAATGTAAACAAATTATAACTTTAGGTCTAACTTGATTCTTTGGTTATAAAGTCTATATCTATATCTATGGCCCACTATACAAAATTCAATTTTAAAATTTAAAACATCAATTTATGGCCAAAATTAAAAAATAACTATAAGGTCATATATATTTCTGAAAAGCTCCTTTGTTCTATAATTTAATGAATTAGAAATATACAGGGTGTTCCAAAAAGTAGATACAGTTCGCGAAAACCACCAGTCTCTCTCTATTTATACCTCATGACTTGTGTAAATACTATATGTATGTTAACATCAATAAATGATTTGATTTGATTTGATTTGATTAATAATAACCAAGATGCCCTGCAATTGCAATGAAATCCGGACACTCTGTACAGTGTGCCTATGTAAGTTGGCGTCATATAGAAAACTCATTTAATAATTTTACGAAAATAAGTTACTATTTATAAAAAGTTCTATATAGTCCAAAACCTAAAATGCAACCATCAGATATCAAATTGTATTTATTATTCATCTAAGAATAATGTAAGGTTTGTTCAAGAGTACCTGCATTATTGCTAATATCAAACATTTTTATAAGGAAAAGATGTTTAGAATTAAAAATTACTTTTAAATATGCGATTTTGTTTAATTACAGAGAATTTTTTTTAAATCTTTTGTTTCTGTGATAATCGAGAATATTTAATTTTGTACATTAGTTAATTCTTCTTCTTTGATAACAGTAAATTTAAAAAGTTTATTTAAAAGTGTCCTATACATTTTTTAATTATAAAATGTGGTGCACTAATGTACAAACCTCAATTTTCACCAAAAAAATTAAAAAAAAACGTTTTTTTACAAATAAAAAACATGCATGTTTAGAAGTAATTTTTAATCTTTCATGTTTATAAAAATTTTCAATATTGGCAAAAAAACAGGTACTTTACTTTTAGGCAAAAATTAAAAAGAATGACTTTTTTCATAAAATTAATAATCAAAAAGTTTCTCATATGATGCCAACTTATGTAGACACACTCTATACTACAGAAATATTGCTTGAGTTAGTCATCCAACTTGTGCTTGTGAAAAAAATCATTAACCTCTTGTTACTTTTTAAAATTTATTGCATATTTTTACAAATATATATATATATATATATATATATATATATATATATATATATATATATATATATATATATATGACAGGTATATATAGTCTTTCCAAAATAGAAAGAATGGTTAGTTAGTTAAATATATGGTTTTCTGAAAATACATAAGTAAAAGGCAGAGATAACCAAGTATTATTTAAATTTATGAATAATAAAAGCACAGAATTATTGGCATTTAATATTATAAAAGCAGTCTCTTTTATTTAAGGATTTAAGAATCAGCAAATTCCCATCATTATAATAATGTTTATAGATATATAAAACAATATAAAGCATAAAGCATTTTTTTAGATACAAATATCTTTAAAAGATCCAGACGAAGAAGGTGAAAAACTTAGGGAAATTATGCTAAGGGAAGGTAAAAACTAGTTCGAGATCAGTTAGGACAATATGTTACAAGCTTAAAATTAGAATTTTCAAAAGGCATGATTCTGCCAAAGAAAGATGAAGTCAAACCGGATAATATTAAAACATTGGCAAGTGGTTTTAATAAAAAAGTAACCATGGCACCAATTATGTCTGAAAATAAAGTAACAGGCGTTAAAATTGACACAACTACGATATCTCAAACTCATAAGTTTCAATGTACAGCAGAAGATTTCTACAATGCGCTAACAAGAATAGAAATGGTAACTGCTTTTACAAGAGGACATGTGAAGCTGGAGCCAGTTAAAGGTGGTACATTTGCACTTTTTGGTGGTAACATAAGTGGTAGATTTGAAGAATTAGTTCCAAATCAGAAAATTGTTAAGCTCTGGAGGTATAAGCAATGGCCTGAAGGGCACTATTCTACTGTAACTATAACGATTGATCAAAAGGTAGGTGCAATTTTGTAATTTTTAAAATATATTAATATTTTATAGATATGTAAAATATTCTTTTAAGTAAATATTACTTTAAAAATTATGTTTTAAAAATTACCTTTTATTTAGTCATTATTTTTGCAGATCTTATTTGAAAGTCACTACTTTTTACTATTCTTTGTAAGGGTCATACACAGTGGCAACGCCAGGGGGCAGGGTTACAGTTGAGCGATAATGATAATGATTAAGGGTTCTTTTTTATCTCTTGGCCACCCCTAAAAATTTTTGCCCCCCTTGGCCACCCCAAAACCACAAAGCTAAAACTAAAGCCACTGGTCATACAACAAGAACTGAACAGAATCATGTTACCATGAACCATCTTATTTATTTTTCTTGTAGGAGCGGAATAAATACTTAGGAAAATATTTTCAATTAGTGTTTATAAAGTAAATTGAATTAATTTTCATTCTGAGACTGAAATTAGGGTTTAGATTAGTTTTAGTTAAAATTGATTGTTCACCGTCTGCCTAACCTGTCAATATTTGTCAAAAAAGCGGGATTTTTTTTAAAATATAGGATTTTTCTGGCTAGTTTGTATTAATGTTTAATGCCTTTTACAAGAATTATACAATTTATGGAACCTATGAGAACTAAATTGAAAAATCAGGAAAATTGATTAATTTTTTTTTAAATTAACAATAATAAAATTAAATTGGGTTAGAAGCAACGATCTTTTATTTTTACAGTATCAATTTACATTCTTAACTTTTGAGATGGAAAAGACAGTTTTAGGTACAAATAATTTAAAATATTTGTGTTGCAGACCATATTCAATCATTTTTTGGAAACTTCTTTTAGACTTAGTTAAAGAGATGTCCCATGCTTTAATAATTATGGTTCTGAGGGACCTAATTCTGCTAGAATGCATAAAAATCTTCATATCTGTGAGGCTATAAAATCAGTAACTTCAGCACCCTACAGTTGCCGAAACCGAAACTGATTTCGGAAGTTGTCGTGCGCTCTCGCCTAACTTCGTTTCGTTTCTCGCGA
>JACEGR010012968.1:0-10265 GCA_014170235.1 Listronotus bonariensis
TTAACTGGCTTCAGCATGTCTTTAAAAAACAAGGCTGGCCAATATACACGGTGTGTTAAAAATTTTAAGAATATTTTTTTAAATTTAAATACAGGGTGGCCCACCATATTCGACACGGTCTGTAGCTGGATAACCATGGGTTTTTAAGAAAAAGTAAATACTGAAACATATACAGGTCGGATAAGGCCACAGTATAAAATTATTTTACTCTATACAGGATGTCTCAAAAAAGTGACGTATCAAAGTTATATTTTTTTAAATGGAACACCCTATATTTTTTGACGGTTTTAGATTCTACATAAAAAAATAATTTAAGTTTGTTAATAGAACCAAGTGTCTAATTTTATTCGTTTTTGTGATATCTGATTTTTTTTCAAAATGCAGGTGTGCAATTAAATTAATTTTATTTTAACAAAATTAACTCCTTAAACTTTAAAATTTGTTACAAGATTAGGAAAAGTCTGCCTTATCATACGTAGGTCAAATCGAGATCATAGATTATACAGGGTGATCAAAAATAATTTCAATTTTTAGAAAGGCAAATTGCAATATCTCTCTTATTTTAAATGGAACACCCTGTATTTTTTACACCACATGATGATAAACCAAATGCTTTTTCAAATGGTGTATAGGTTGCCTATACCAATCTTTTATACGTTTTAAGTAAATTCCGTTTTAACATATTTTTATTCCCAATGTCTATTTAAATGTAAGTAGGCTGTGATATAGCTATGCCTATTTACTAAGCCGTTATTGCAAAATGTAAATTTGTTGGAAAAAAGCACAAAATTAAAAGATTTTGTATTATCTGCCACTATTTTTAAAATTCACAAAAAAATTCATTAGTTGCTTATAATGCTACTTCCAATAACACTTATTTCAGCTGAATATGGTAATGATAAAAACTTGTGTTTTTAAACAATCCTAATAACGCCTCTGGTCAGTTATGACGACATTCTGTGACCTATAACTCGTTTCTTCCATTATTCATAACCACTGTGTCAAATTTTTTAAAGCAACTATTAAGGTTATCAGATGGTTTCTCCTGGAATATTTTTCAGGATTAACTCTAGACTAAAGTAAACCATTTTTTCACATCCTACCAGTATTATATCATCTAGTTGTTGTAGAAGAAGGGTTTTTATTTAAGATTATTCAAATTTCTTTTAAACTGACTAAAACACTAGTAATCAATAAATGGTCGTTGTTATTTTCTTAAGAAAAATATTAATGGCTGCTATGTCACAGCCAACTTTAATTTAAATAAACATTTGGACTAAAAATTTGTAAAAACAGATTTTACTAAAAAGCACAAAAGATAGGTATAGGCAACCTATACACCATTTGAAAGAATATTTTATTTGTCATCATGTGACGTAAAAAATACAGGGTGTTCCATTTAAAATAAGAGAGATATGGCTATTTGATTTTCTGAAAAATTGAAATTATTTTTTGATCACCCTGTACAATATTTGATCTTGATTTGACCTACGTATGATATGGCAGACTTTTTCTAATCTTGTTACACATTATAAAGTTTAAAGTGTTAAAAGTGTTAAAGTAAAATCAATTTAATTTTACCTCTGCATTTTTCAAAAAATCAAATATCACAAAAACGAATAAAATTAGACACTTAGTACTATAAACAAACTTGAGTTATTTTTTAAAGTAGAATCTAAACCGCCATGAAATATAGGGTGTTCCATTTAAAAAATATAACTTTGATACGTCACACTTTTTTGAGACACCCTGTATAGACTAAAATAATTTTATACTGTGGTCTTATCCGACCTGTATATGTTCCAGTATTTACTCTTTTTTAAAATCCCATGGTTATCCAGCTACAGACCGTGTCGAATATGGTGGGCCACCCTGTATACCCTTTATCATACTTTTGTAGGCAATCTTGTAGCAACACCTTTGTCTAAATACTATATTTGATTTAAAATAGTTTTTATCAGGTAAACAGATGGGTGGCGATGGCACTTTCTATTCAGAATCTTAGACTAAATCTATCACAAAATTATTCCATTTGTACTAAAATTGTCAAAAATTATGAAATATCTAAAAAAATGCACAGACAATAATATAAATGAATACTCTGTAATAGATGTCAAAATATAAAAATACCTTAATAATACAAAAAAATTAAGTACAACCAACACCACAAGGTTAATATCCCTAAAGAAATAGTTATTTATTAGTTTATGATTAATAGTAGGGAAGCCCACGATGCTACATGAGGATTTACTCGAGCGTCATAGAGACCTATTGGGTTGCAAAGCTTAGATGATAAGAAGAAAAAATGTTATATAATGTATACCTTTTCATCGGTGGGGGAAGCGGCTATAAACTTTTAAATATGTCAAAAAAAATATTATTAATATATTTCGGCTTGAGGAAATAATCATTCGGGTCGTATCAGATGTGGTATATTTTACGTTATCCCTGAATTATTTTCTTTAAAATAAAAAAATAGCTATGCTCCAAAATGGTAAACTGACGTTTTCCTTTGTAGCCCCCTGTTTCCTTTACGTCACTCTCAAATTGTCAGATTAGTGGAATATACACTGTTTGGCATGTAATTAACTTACCCTTTTTTAATCTGACGCACTTGATAATTTCTGATGGATATATTTTTGTTTTTTATGATCGGCTCTGTATATGAGGCTCATATTTGGTGGTAATCAAGGACGTATGGACCAGGTTTGTTTACGTTTGAGCTGTTGTCATCAATACATCACAGTAAAAGCGCTAAAATGCGGTTTGCCAAATTTAATTTTTCCACTCTAAACTTACTAACCACAAGTAGTTGTTGGATAAGCCTCTATATTAAAGAATTTTGTAATATAACTATATAAATAAACAATACATATATTTTTACCATTTTTAGATATCATAATAAAAAGATATGTTCAAATATTATAAGTTATTATCTTTTAAAAAAAGCAAAATTCTGAAAATACGTGATTATTTGTTAATCCCGGCAACGCCGCCCAGGGATTTTTACTCCATCGTAAATAAAACATGAATGAACTCTTCCCAAACGCTTGTGGTTGACGCCCCTTTGTTTTGTCATATCTGTTGGTTTCTGTCATTTGACAATTTGGAAAGCTAAAAGTGATCAAATAAAGCTTATAAAGCGTTTTTTTGTGTATTTTCTGGTGTTTTTTAGTGATTAGAAAGTGTTTTTATAGACAATATGGGTAGGCAGTGCTTTGTTTGTAGAAGGGTAGACTATTCATTTCCGCACCTCACTTTTCACAGGTAAATAGAGACCAACGTCGTTGGGTGAATACTATCCACCAAGGTCAAAAAGTAAGTCCGCCATTTTCATTTCTCGCTTGCCTCACCCCTTTGCCTGTTAGGATTGTTGGCTTAATGTTTATCATAAAATTATGAATGAATCGCTGGGTCCATACGTCCTTGGTGGTAATACTTACCCGGGTTCAAGGTATCCTCTGGTATATTAATCTGCCGCGCTGTAGTAAACCCTGATATCCCCTCATGGGCTCCCCTACCATAATAACCAGAAATGGATTAGATCCCATTTTTTTACACATATTATTTTATATAAAAAATCAGTTCTCTTTTGCTCTGCAACAAATAAGTTTTTGGTATAAAATTAAAAATTTGTTTAAAAGTGATATTTCAACAAAACTTGTTCACCACCTCTCTATATCTATAGACCACATTTTTCCATTGCTTTCCATGTTACTTTTTAATTTGCCCTTTAAATACAAGTACATATAAAAGAAATGACTAGAATACATCTCAAACACACATAGGCAATAATTTAGTTAATCCCATGTAATCAGCACAAAAATAGTGGAAAAATAGTTCTCAGCACTGGGAAAATCTTTAGATCTTTTAATTCTCTTTGCATTTTGTAATGGCTCCACATTTTCCAAACCATTAGGATAGCTGTTCCAACCGATTTCACCATATGCATCCAAACCAAGTAGAGGGATTCCAGGTAACTCTTCTTGAAATGACTGTAACTCTGTCTCCTGGTATTTGGCGGAACAACAAAGGCGAAAACCTAGGCTGTGATTTTTAAGTGTGATGTTTTTCTTGAACTAAAAAACAATAGCATACATAAATATCAATTATTGTATCTTTTTTTTTATCTTAGCACATTCCACCAAGCAGGTTTTACATTCTAAAAACTCTACTGACTGATAAAAGAACGAAAAAAGTGGGAAGTTCGGGACCTGTCCAGTTGAACCGTATAGGGATGCATACGTGCGGCACCACGAGTTTCTCTGTTGCGAACCATGAGTGGAGGAATTGTACTGGACAATTCCTTAGAGCAGAAGCCATGAAAGTACCTATAAAAAGCGATTAATCCCCCACAGCCCGACAATGGGCGAGAGAAGGGAAACCTTTCTGTAAGTGAAGGATCATTAATGAGGTGAACAGCTATTTAAATGGAATCAAGAATGATAAGGGTTTTGGGGGACACCATGCCCCAAATATGAGAACAATTTTCCAAATTGGACTTGGGACTTAGGTGTATAAATTAGAAAGGGAAAAATACTTTTGGCTTGAAAGAGAAATCCAAACTTTTGTAGATACAATGTGTTTAATGTCTTTTAAGGTTATTCTCAAATGTGACACCTGTGAAACAGATTTCTACAACGCTTTGTGTTTGCTTTTGTTGGCAAAACTATAAATGGAATTAGTTGTTGACAAGAGAAGGTCGTTGATGTGAAGAAGAAACAATGTTGGTGCCAGTACTGAGCCCTCATCTTGCCTAAGCATTTACTTGGTGAAAGCTTAAAGAATGGCTATCCACAATAACTAATATATGTCGATCAGAAAGATAACTAGAGAGTCAAGAACAGTGTTTAATTGAAATACCATAGGAGGGAAGTTTATTGAGAAGCGTGTTATGTCAGAACTGGTCAAAGCTTTGGATATATCAAGAGCAATGATCTGGGAGTCACCACCTAGAATATACTTGTTCCAGCTGTGTGATATGAAGAAAAGAAGATCTGCTGTAGATCTTTTGTGTCAAAATCTATACTGCCTGTCATGCAAAATTTTGAGGTTTTCTAAATACTTAAGAATTTGTGAATTAATGAATTTCTTCCATCACTTTACAAAGAACTGAGAGAAGTGAAATAGGTCTTTAGTTAGATGAAATAGATTAAGAACCTTTTTTGGAAGTAGGTTGAACATGTGCAGCTATGCAGTTCTCCTGAAAAATACCTGTGTCGTAAGAATAAAACACTAAGTCTATATATTAAGGTATCTTTTGTTAGATATAAATAATACTTACGTTTTTAAGTTCTGAATTAAATTCTTCTTTTGATAAGTCACTCCCTTTAATAACACACGAGTATGCTTTAAAGTTATCAACTTCACTATTTTTGTCCTTTAGAAAAAGTATGGACACTGTATCTTTAACTGGAAAAACTTTCTTTTCTGGGCTGATCTTTTGAAAGGTTTTTGTCCCTCTTATAACACCTCCTCCAAGAGCTACAGAATTTGGTTTATGTCTAAAATTAAACCATAAAAACATTAAGATAAAGGATTGTGAATATAATTTATCCTGTATATTAAAAAAAAAAAAAGAATTATATTTCTTACTTTGGCACTAAATATTCCAACAAATTATACAAACTCTCATGCAACTGGGTCTTGCAAAACAACAATATACATTTTACTTCCTCATTGGGTCTAAGATGCTGTTTTAAGGTGTCTTCTATATCTTTTTTTCTTGTTGGGGTTGCAATGAAACATAACTGTCCTCACAAAAGGAATTGTGGGGATCAAAACTCCATCAAATATTGAGCCATGATACTAAAATATTTATAAATAGAAGGAAGTCATGTTAGTACTGCAGGTAGTATTTACCTGAATATCTTTTGTTGTTCTATCATTGTTGAAATAGGAAACAACTCTGTGTACAGAAAGCAAGCAATAATCAACACCTTTGGGGACTAATTCTTCTTCTAAATACTCGGGAACTGATTTTCGACTAAGTTCCACAATGTTATTGTGTAAACAAATATATTTGTTTATCTTTATCCTGTAACTATCATATAAAATAATACCTAACGCGACGTTGTTATAGTTTAAGTTTTCACTGTGAACTAAGACATTTCCTTTACGACCCTTGGTATTTACTTTGTAACATGTAAACCAACTAGGTGCTGTTCTCTTTGATAAAATTGCTTCGGCTTTGTCTTTCCATGAATTGCAGACTTTAAGCATGATTTTAAATCATTACATGGCAAGTAATTGAATACTAATTCTAATAAAGGATATACAGAGGTGAGGGCTTCTCCAAAATCAAAATTTTCTGTTGGAGGAATATCTACTGTTAGTTTTTGGGATTTAACGCTTTTATACAAAAAGTGCCATTGTGAGATGTCTAAAAACAAATAAAAAAATATATTTAAGTTGTTAATGTATTTTATTAAGTTTATTTACCATAATTTTGTAAAATATTAGGGTTTGTTTATGTAAATAAATATTTACATTTAAAATGTCAAAATTGTGGCCTACCTCTATTCTATAAATTGTGGCACTTTTGCAATAACAACACAGCATATCTTAAAGCATATGTCTACCTAGAGCGAACTTTGCTGCACAGCTGTGCCTTGATGTGTATCAATATTCATAGCTTTTAAAAGAAAGAGATAATCAGGGTTGCCACAATGATTTTTATAAAAGTACTAGATTCCAGAAAAAACAGTACTAGAAAGTACTAGATTTCAGAAATAAGCTAACATTCAGTAACTTTTGGTCAATTTGTCGTCTTGTAACACCTATGGGGGTAATATTGTAGCTGTTTTTCCGATCAAAATAATTTTGAAGAGCAAAAAAATAAAAAAAAGGTCCTCACGTTGTTTTCTTTCAATTTTCCAATTCTACGGACTATTGTACCTGTTTTTCTGATCAAGATTGTTTTGAAGAGCAAAAAAAAAAGGTCTTCACCTTGTTTTCTTTCACTTCTACGTACTAAATTAAATTAAATTCTAAATCATCACACAGCCACTTCATTTTCAAAAAGTACTAGACTTTCATTAGTACGTACTAAATCACTAGATTCTATTAAAAGTACTAGATCTAGTACAAATGTACTAGGTGTGAGTATCCCTGGAGATAATAAGCTTAGTAGGTGTCACAGCTTAATCGCCTTATTAGCATGCAGAAGCAAGTAGAAAGATTGTAAAATTCTTTTCTTTTTTCTCTCCCGCACGCTGCTTGCACGGTCAAGAGAAAAGGCTGCCTCTAGTGGATGTAAGCTTAAAGCTTTATATCGATAAACCCAAAAAAAGAAGAAACTACAAGTGCCTGTGCTCTAACCGCTAACCCAACTTTAGAGCGGTGATAGTCGGTAAATTGGAATTGGTAATTGGTCACAGAAACCGGAAACGAAGTTTTGAGAGTTTCTAGACTTTTCTATTTTGCTTTTCTAGCTTCTGACGCCATTTTGTCAGGTTCTGACTTACATTTTGGGTAAGTTTATGATTATTTTGCTCGCTATACATTAAAATTTGTTACTGCTGATCTTTGGTTAAAATCACAGAACACAAAACACTGAAAGTATTGCAGATGTATTCAAACAATAACAAAAACCTTCAAAAGCTGAAATTACAATAGGCGGATTTACTTCTCACATCTTCGTATTTTTAAAAATAAACGAACTTTTTAAATTAAAATAAACACAATGAGCATATTTATATGGTTTTTTCATTTCTTTTATCCTAATACTATTGTAGACCTTACAACACATAACATAACATAACGTTATTGAACTTTTGTTTTTCGTTGGCCAAGAGACTAGAATCAAAACAAATTAGGTAATTTTCTAGAACCTGCGGCAACTCCGGATTTTAACGAGACTTGGTATACAGGGTTTAGGCGCTGATCACGAATCTAAAGATTTTTGGTGAGAACGTTTCTGTTCTGAGATATTCATCATCAAAGTTCAAATTTGAATCTAAGCTTATTTTTATTAGTATTCTCCTTTCTACATCACACATTCTTGATTTAAAGATAAAGTGCACACAATATTTGATTTTCACTTTTAAAACCCCGTTTTTCTACGTTTTTACATTATTTTTACATTAAATTGCATGGCATTTCTTTGATAACGCGGCAACCATACATACACATAGGACTTCATGGCACACTAAGATTGAAATGATTTAAAGTATAGCTATGCAATTTAATGCAAAAATAATGTAAAATATGTAAAAACGGGGTTTTAAAAGGTGAAAATCAAATATTATGTGTCACTTTTTGCTTCAAATCAAGAATTGTGAGCAAAAAGAAGGAGGCAAATATTGTAAAAATAGGATTAGTTTAAAATTCAAGTCTGATGATGAATATCTCAAGAACGAAACGTTTCCGCCAAAAAATTCTTTCAGATTCGTGATCAGCGCCTCAAAAACCTCCGTATACCAAATTTCGTCAAAATTGAGTTGCCGCAGGTTTCAGAAAATTACCCAAATTTACTTCATCATTATTTGTTATTTAGATTTACTCCAGGTTTGAATAGTCATATCGAAAATGTCTCCTCCATACAAGCTTACATATTTTCAACATCATGGGCCTTGCTGAGCCTATCAGAATTCTTCTCAGTTATGGAGGGTTGGACTTTGAAGATTGCCGCATCCCATATGAGAATTGGCCAGGAGTTAAGCCCAGTGAGTATAACAATTTTTATTTATTTTGGAAAATTATCTATCTCTTTGTTTTATGGCTCTGATGAGTTATTGCTTATAAGCTTCCCCGGCTTTGTCCGTGGAAAATCTGGTTAATCGAGCTCGAAACTCCCGAGACGTTCCTTGCATATGAATAACAAACACTTCTAACAATTAACAGCGATGAACTTCTGAACATTCATAAATTGTGGCTGTCAAGTCAAGGGCTGCTACTGGTATCGCGCATAACCGTCACTTTCACCACTGACGTTTTTCCGCTAGGCATGCGCACCACCTCGACCATACGAAGAAACCATGTGCTCAACACCAAAACGTAAAAACCTCAGGCTTTAGGAATCTTCACTTATAGCGCTTAGCCCCAGAAGAAAGAAGCCCCAATTTAGCATGAATCTCTTCTCGATCCCCAAGGGTACAGCAACGCCTCGTACGACGCCTTCAGCCGCCTACCCGGGAAGTATATGTAGACTTCTACGTAAACGTGAACCGCACTACCCGAAGACCGCGAAAAGAGTGATTTTGGAAAATTAAATACATTTAAAATATTCTTTTAACCAAAGAAAAAATAATTTACCTGTAAAGGAAGGACTTAAGGATTTGTTTATAAGCAAGCAATTTATGTTGTTCTGACTGCCTTGTGGGTAAAGGGGGAAACGCTGAAATTCTTTACAGCCTGTTATAAAATGACGGACCTATTTTTTGAACATTGGTAGTCGTTAGTCGGCAACCCGTCTTGCATGTGAGGATTGGTCTGTTTTTTCATCAACACTGCACTGCCTAAAGATATTATCTATAATACTATTAACACACTGAGCTTTTGTTGCAAAAGCTGTATGTGTTGGGGGTAAGAGGTGTTGCTCATCAATGGGTAGCATCATATTTAACTAATAGAAAGCAGGCAGTGGTAATAAATAAATGCAGGTCAGATGTTGGTAATGTACGGACTGGAGTTCCCCAGGGCTCTATTCTGGGATCCTTACTGTTTATAATATATATCAACGATATGCCTGTGAGCTGCCCCTCCCCAATGAAAACGATTGTTTATGCCGATGATACAATTTTTTTAATTTCCGAATCCACTATGGAAGCAACCGTTACAAGGGCAAATCAATCGGTGGTTGAATTTAGTGACATAGTGACACCCTGGTTATTTTTTTATTTTTTATTGCATTTATTTAATTAATCATAAAAAATATACTAAAAATGGAATACTAACTGAAACAACATCAACGATCAAGAGAAATATGACAAACAAGTGTCACAGTACCCCAAAACGCTTTAAAAAGTATCCGATAGGGGCACTTTATCTCTCTCTCTCTCTATTTTTTTTTCTTGGTTTTGGTCCCTTCAGGTCCAATCCACCACTCTCCCCTTTCCGGACTATGCTTTCCAGGGCTTCGTCGGCGGAAAATCTGGATAATCGAGCTCGTAGCTCCCAGAAATTCCAAAAAGTAAACAAATAATTCAACAATCGATGCAATGCATAAATTGTCGGACTGTCAAACCAAGATCTGCTACTGGTGTTACGTATAACCTTCACTTTCACTACTGACAGTTCCCATGGCACGCCCATGCATTTCCCGC
>JACEGR010012969.1:0-10258 GCA_014170235.1 Listronotus bonariensis
AGGGAGAAGGTCTCATAAATACTATTAAAAACAAATTACCTGTTGAGTTACATTTACCTGGGTACAATTATTGTTGTTCTGGTACAAAGTTGGAAGAGAGATTAGCGTGAGGTGATAGTGGTATTAATGAGTTAGATGAAGCTTGTAAAGAACATAACATTGCATATGCAAAAATCAAGATTTAAAAGTCTGTCATGCGGCTGATAAAGTGTTAGCTAAAAAGCTATGAGTCGAGTAAGAGCAAACAATGTAAGATTTAGTGAAAAAATGGCAGCATTAGGTGTAGCTGGTGCCATGAAAAATTAAATTGGGAATGGGTATTGGAAAAACTAAATATAACGTTTCGATGGTTCGTCAGTGTACTAAAGTTTAAATTATTACAAAATGCACTAGTAGTTTCAGAAAAGGCTTTACAAACGATTGAACAACGGATGGTAAATCAAAGTAACCAAAAATCTAGTAAAGTAAAAAATTCTTAAAAACAACATGAATCGATTTAAAATAAGTATGAAAAGGTAAATAAAAAGAAAAAGGATACACCTACGACGCGTAAGAGAAAATTACATTGAGAAATAATAGAACCAACAGTAAAATTAAACAAATTTAATGAACAACCACGACAACCTACTAAAAGAAAACTTGATACTGATAATGACATTTATAGTGAAAATGAAACATCTAAAAAAATAAAACATGATAACACTCCTGACCATGAATCTCATAGTATTAAAAGAAGACATGATGAAGACAATAATGATAACAATACGGATTGGCCTGAAGGCTTATCTGAATTTCTAACTCCAAAGAGACAAAAACTATAAAGGGTTAGTGCTTCATCTTTAAAATTCAGTATTTATGTTACAGTTTAAGGAAACGGGAGCTTTTCTATTTGTATAACAAAGTATGACTCAAAAAAGAACCAATAAAAATACAAAACGTAAAGATGGGAATTGAAGAAGATAAAAAGCAACAACAAAACCACGTACAACACAAGTGAAAAGGCATGGTAAAACACTTAGTTTGCCGGCATAGTGAATGCGGTAGCCATTGCGGCGAGAAACAGTTCGTTGACGGTTTATTACTGCGGTGTGTGTGTTGTGATTTCGTTTGTTTTTGTTTCATAAAACTGATAAAATAGGTATTTATGTTTTATATTACAAAGTTTACGTGATGTAATGGTGTTTTTGTAGCGTAATGTGCTCTGGAATAAAACACCACGAATGGACAAGTGAGCAGGACGAAATATTGATAGATTTTGTTAGAAGTCATGAATGTTTGTATAAAATTCAATGTCAAGATTACAGAAAAACCCAACTTAAACAGAGTTTATGGAAGTAAATAGCCCAGATACTTGAAATAACCGGTAACACAATAATATAACTTCTCATTACCATAATAATAAGAATATATAAACTTTATTATGGTTTTTGACTATTTGAATATAATAGTTGGCAATAATTTATTCATTGTATTATATTTCTTTAGAGCCAGACTTAATTTGTTTTATAACATTTATAATTTAGTTATCCTAAAATTAATCTTAAATGGTTCATATATGTGTATATAATTTATTTACAATTTAATGTAACATATTTGCATAGTATAGGTTGTTAATAACGTAAAAAGTAATCACAAAATTTCTAAAATTTCTAAAATTATTGTTTTTTTCTTTCTTTCCATTTTTTTAAAATCTAAAATTTAAAATAACATTAGTAACATATTTTCGTCATATACTTTTTTTTTTAACATTCCTCGTAGTAACTCTTATTCTTATAAATTAATATTTATTTTGTTTTTTTCTCGTAACAGAATGTATTTAAAATTGCAAAATTATTTTTACCTAAGATTTTTACTTTGTTTTGAGCATGCGCACTGCAGCTTTAATAGCGAACATTATCTACTTATAATAAGCAATACTTATTTTTGTTCATTAAATATATCTTTTTTTCTCTCTCTCTCTTTTCATATTTATTCTTAACTCTTTCTCTACTTCTCTAACTTCTCTAACTTCTTTTACTAAAACAAACACATGCTTTCATTGGCGCATATTAATACACGATCCCTTCTTAATAGCTTTCCTACTTTTGAGAATCATGTTTCAGCTAACGACTATGATATTCTGCGCACAATAAGCCGAGCGGCTTCAGTGCATGGGTTATCCCGGCCCTATTCTAATCTAATCTAATCTAATGATATTCTGGGAATATCAGAGACTTGGTTACATAAAGATATAGATAACATTAATGTCCAGCTACAAGATTACGATTTTGTTCGACAGGATAGAGAATCCAGGGGCGGAGGCGTGGGTATTTATTTTAAAAAGCATATTAAATATAATTTAATTATTCGTGAATGTCTGGATTTTATTGAGCACATATGGGTAAAGATTTTTATTTCAGATAAAACAATAATACTGGGTAATATATACAGACCACCGAATAGCAATCCCGACCTTTTTTGTCATTTTTTGAGGATGTTCTGACTGATTTATATACGGCTAACGATACAATTCTATGTTTTGGAGATTTTAACATTGATATGAATAATCTAGATAATAAATTAGCAAAGTCATTAATTAATATAACTGAAATGCTTAACCTTAATCAACTGATAACTGAGCCGACACGAGTTACTTTAAATAGTTCTACACTTATAGATTTAATATTTTACAATGGTGATAACGTTGTTGATTCGGGAACTAGGGACATACAAATTTCAGATCACAGTTTGATATTTTGTAATTTGCAGATTGAGGAAAGTGAAGGGATGTGCTTTTTAGATTTTGAATATCGACCCTTAAAAATATTAACTCTGATCATTTTCAAAATGACCTGGAAAATATTTCGTGGCAAACATTATATGATCTGGATAGAGTCGATGATAAGGCTGAATTTTTCACAAATAGTATTTTGGGGTTATTTGATAAGCACGCACCCATTAAAAGGGTTAAGGGAAGAAAAAACCTTATTGTCCGTGGATAACTGAGAATGTCAGATTAATGATTAAATTGCGCAATCGGGCTTTAAATAGATTTCGTAGTACTAAATCTCCAGTGCATTGGGCATACTACAAACAACTAAGAAACTTTACTACTTCAGCTATTAGGGCAGAAAAAAAGGCATATATTAATTTTAAATTTCAAAGATGCACTGACAAGGAAAAATGGCAGGAACTTAATAAATTAAATATTATTAAAAGCAGATCTAATAACATTCCTCAAAATCTAAAAAATGTAAATGAATTAAATAACCATTTTACTGCCTTGAGTGCCAACATTCAGCAGCCTGATCAAGACGTTATAAATTTTTATTTGAATAACCGCATTACAGAAAATAATTTTTCCTTTTCTCAAGTAACTGACAATGACATTTTGCACATTTTTCGAGGTATGAAATCAAATGCTACCGGTCATGATAAACTAAATTTATCCTTAATTTTATATTGTTGCCCCTTTATAATCCCTCATTTACGATACCTCGTGAACTCGTGCATTGAAAGTGGTACTTTTCCTATTATATGGAAGCAAGCTAACGTTGTCCCATTGCCCAAAGTTAAGCAGCCAAAGGAGTTTAGTGACCTTCGATCCATATCCATATTACCGACGTTTTCAAAATTTTTAGAAAAATGTATGGATATGCAGATTAATAATTTTTTAAAAGCGAACAATATTCTTCCTCCAAAACAATCTGGTTTTCGAGATTATCATAGTTGCGCGACTGCTAATGCTGAAGTAACTGATAATATCCTGCATTCCATTGATAGTAATAAACCATCGGTCCTTATTATGCTAGACTACACCAAGGCTTTTGATATGTTAAATCATAAGTTAATGTTGGCAATTCTAAAATACATAGGTTTTTCACAGACGTCATTGAAGTTAATCGAATCGTTTTTGACAAATAGGGTGCAGCGTGTATGTGTGGATGGTGATATCTCGGATGCTGCGTCTGTAGTTTTGGGTGTTCCTCAGGGGAGCATACTTGGTCCTCTGCTTTATACAATCTATACATCAAATTTGTACAAATGTTTGCAGCACTGTGATTATCATCTGTATGCTGATGACACCCAGTTGTTTTTTACTTTTGATGACTCTGATATTGAATATGCGAATAATTGCCTAAATTATGATCTTAATAATACTTTAACAGAGTCAACAAAGCATATTGTGAACACCTAGTATAAAAAAGTATACATTTTGGGAATTTTAAAAATATACATTTTTGTGAAATTTAAATTTTAATTGGGTTACTTAACATTGGGAAATTTGGTACATAAAACAATACGTGAGGTGTCAAGGTTTAAAAAGTATAAATCAAACAATTTTCTAGGTTACCCTTATAATAATAAAACAAAAAACATTAAACAAGCTGAGTAGCGTAGAAATGCAAAACAAACACTGGTAAATTTGATATTTAAAGAAGAGAGAAAGAAATTGAAAGAGATTGGTTTATCAGATAACAAGCAGTTAGTGAAGTAAAGTATAAAGCTAAAGTTTAAGTTCAGCCCCGTACGGGCTATCCCTAGGGATATGCCCGTACTAAATTTAGTTAGTCAAATAAGTTAAGTTGGTTTTTAAAAAATGTAAAGTTAGTGTTGATGGTCCACCAGTCTCATTGTCCCAAGAAGATAGTTCCATATGGTACATAGTCCCAAGTGACGTAAAGTAAGCCCTAGATGTATTCCAAAATTTAACGTCACATATGGTGGAGGCGCCCCCGTTCCCAGTGAGCTTTGTGAAACGTCGGTTATGGTAAGCTGTGTCCGCCCCAGTTCCAGTGCCCTTTGTGAAGCGATAGGAAAAGTCGCTTATGGTACGCCCTTCCTACCCCTCAGTGTATTCGTGGAAGAAAATGCCATATATATGGTAAAGGCGTCCCGTTCCCCGAAGAAGAAATGTGTGTGAAGTGACGAAGATGGGGAAAAAATATGTTGCGTAGCGTAGCTGCAAGGAGGTAGCAGCGTAGCTACAAGAAAAGGAAGATAAGGTATATCTTCAGTTTTGAAATATGGCTAAATGGTGTTAGCCAGAGTTGTTGAAGAAGAATAGTTATTTGCGTTGAAGTTGTTGTTTTACGTCGTGAAGACGGAGTTTAGAAGCAGCATGAGGCTGCATTAGCACTGGAAGCCGCAGCTCTAGTATGGGAAAGAGCTCTGAAGTATGGTCTTGAATTGTGGGGTACAAGACAGTTAAGCGGCCCTGAGAAAGCTCAGGATTTGGGGAAATTGGCATGAAGTTGCAGTAACCTGATGTGGAAGAAGAAAATGGGAATGAAAGGCAGACAATGGTACGTGGAGAAGTACGGGACAAATGGCCAATGGAACGCACCATCAAGGACATGGACAGGCAGGCAAGGTGGACGCAATTTTTTTTATAAAGGCTAGTATAAGAAGAATGTGAAATATTAGGTTAATTTCTAAGTATAAATATAAAAAAAATTGATTTTCTTTTTATGTAAGAGATATTTTTTTGTTTTTAAACTATCCAATAAATTTAAAAAAGAGCAAATAGATAAAATAGAAAAAATCACCTAATTAATAGTACATGTAAAACATAGTTAATTATTTTCTTTCCCACTGGTATATTAAATAAATCATTGAATTACTTTTTTAATGGTTCAACGTTTTGCTGACGAGACAAGGCCAAGTTCACTTTTATTGTTACAGGACTGGTCAGTTTTAAATAACACAAACTTTTTTGCTTATTTAGCTGTTTGTGTAGTACATAAATATCTAGTAAACTTAAAGATTAATAAAAAAATTACAATTTATGAGTAACAATAATTAGGTCATTTTTTGTCTAAAAAATAATCTTACCGTTAAAACTATATTTATTTAAAGTACCTACTTAAAGAAAAGCTTAAAAAAGGTTTTTAACAATTAAGCTAAAATCTTATTTGAACTAATTATTTCAGCAAAAACATCTCTAGAACTTTTTAAATAATTATTTTAGATAATTTATCCGGAAGAATTTTTTAAAATTTCAAAAAAAAAAGAGTCATAATGTTAAATATAACCTAAATGAATTATTTTTTAGAAAAAAAACCATTTTTACATTTTTTCGTGCATTTTTTTGAAAAAAAATTAATTGGAAAAAACAAAAATTTAATAAAACGTTAAGATTATTTACGATAAATATAATTTATATAATAAGTAACATAATGTTAGGTTTTAAATATTTGTAAGCTATATGGAACTATCGTTTTTCGATAATATTGCTAATTTTTTTAAAGGTTTAAAGTAAATTTGGCTCATTTCTAATAGCGTTGTGGGTCCAACGCTTTCAGGAAGGGGGCATATGTGAACACCTAGTATAAAAAAGTATACATTTTGGGAATTTTAAAAATATACATTTTTGGAAAATTTAAATTTTAATTGGGTTACTTAACATTGGGAAATTTGGTACATAAAACAATACGTGAGGTGTCAAGGTTTAAAAAGTATAAATCAAACAATTTTCTAGGTTACTCTTATAATAATAAAACAAAAAACATTAAACAAGCTGAGTAGCGTAGAAATGCAAAACAAACACTGGTAAATTTGATATTTAAAGAAGAGAGAAAGAAATTGAAAGAGATTGGTTTATCAGATAACAAGCAGTTAGTGAAGTAAAGTATAAAGCTAAAGTTTAAGTTCAGCTCCCGTACGGGCTATCCCTAGGGATATGCCCGTACTAAATTTAGTTAGTCAAATAAGTTAAGTTGGTTTTTAAAAAATGTAAAGTTAGTGTTGATGGTCCACCAGTCTCATTGTCCCAAGAAGATAGTTCCATATGGTACATAGTCCCAAGTGACGTAAAGTAAGCCCTATATGTATTCGAAAATTTAACGTCACAATATGTTAAAGCTTAATCCGAAAAAGTCAGTTGCCATTTTGTTTGCCAGCGAAAATAATAGGGATTATTTGTCGCAAAATTTACAGTTGCGGCTTGGTAACGAAAATATTCAGCTTAAAGATTTCGCAAGAAATTTAGGATTAATTATAGACTATAAATTACGTTTTAAAGAGCACATAACTGCAAAACTTAAAATTGGTTATTCGGTCTTAAAAACACTTTACCCACATCGACACTATCTTAATCAAAATACCAAGAAAATATTATGTGAAGCATTAATACTTTCGCATCTTAATTTTTGTGATAATGTGTACGGCCCCTGTTTGGGGAGTACGGATATACAACGAGTACAAAAACTTCAAAATTCATGTCTTAGATTTATTTTTGGTATACGCAGAAGGCAGAGAATATCACATAAATTAAAAGATATTGGTTGGCTTAACATGTCACAACGTAGAGAGCTTCATTCTGCAACTTTTTATTATAAACTGTTAAAATATAAATCACCTTCTTACCTTTATAATAAAATCAGGAATCGAACTGATGCTCACAATATTAATATTCGTCATAGTTATCTTGTAACCATCCCCCTTCACAGAAAAGAAATTTTTAAACGTTCTTTCTCTTATAATTCTGCTATGATTATAAATAAACACAAAATTTTAGATCTGTCTCAGTCGTGTAATACTTTTAAGAAGTCAATATGGAGAAAACTTTTTGTGGGTTAGCTGTTGATGAAAAGGGTTCGTGTAAATTTATTTATGCGTGTTTTTTTTAATATTTATTTTTAAAAATTTAAATCTGTCTGCGTTCACTTTTAAATTTATCTTTTGCTATTTCTTTCTTTTTTCTTTCTTTATTACCTGTTTTCTTATCCATCGTTTACTTTCTTTGCTGTCTGTATTATAACTTTATTTTATTTATTCTTTTCTAAAAAGAAAAAAATTATAACAGTTACTACGAAGAATATTTTTAGGGTCCAACAGCACCCAACTTCTGTTTGGGATGCTGAAATTCCACCCTTTAATTCACTTAAATATAAGAATATTATGTTTTTATATATGTTTATATTTGTAAAACTACAGAGTGAATTAATAAACGTTTTTATTATTATTATTATTATTATTATTATTATAAAAATATATAGCAGCAAGAGGTGGGGATATGTAAAAGATTACTATATAAAGAGACGAGGCAAACCTGGCACAGGTTTTTCTGGGGAAGCAGCGAAGAAAAGGTCAGAACAGCTGTCATTTTTAGATAGTATCTCTTCTGGCAAGAGGAGATAAATTTATATTACCTTATTTTGCTGATAATACAAAAAATATATTTTATTTTTAGCACTCTCAGCAACATAGAACAGTCTGAATCACAAGAGAGTGTGAAAAATAGCACCGCTCATTGCAGTAAAGAGGGCAACAACATAGATCAACAAGAGTCTGAATTACCTACAGCCAATTGACACAGGCAGCAATATTTCAGATATTCAAGAAGCCGGAGTTGAAATTGAAAAACCTACAAGAATTACTAAACGTAAATGTACAACTACATCTACACTTGCTGATGAATGTATGAAGATATTTAAAAAAATAGCTGAAAGACAAGATAAAAAACAAAGAAGAGCAAGATGAAAATGATTTATTTTTTGGATCCATGGCAAAAATAACTAAAAAGCTGCCAAAAGTCGTTCAGGCTAGGCTCCGAATGGAAATTGGAAATTTAGTAGGAAATGCAGAGATTGAACATCTATTACCATTACCAAGTGCTGACTATGGGCGCAGATCATCATCAGCAGGTAGCTCCACATCATACGGTACATTGGTTTTCGAGGAATCTGTAACTCCAATGGGAGCATCCGCTGCTTTAGTATTTGCGGAGCCTAGCCAAGGGTACTTTATAAATTTGTAATTTGTAAATTTATCAAACACATATAAACATTTCTTGAATAAAAGTATATACAGGGTATCCATTTAATATTCCCTTCCTTCACGATGGCTTTATTTTTTAAGGAATAAAATTCTTTTTTTTTTAAACAGGAGATCAAAAAAGATACATAATAAAATTAATGTAATGTAATGTTTTTTTAAATTCAAAAATAAGGGAGCCATGGAGGAAGGGAGTTCTAAATGGACACGCTGTAAAAGACATACGTGTTACTTTTGTGTTTAATGTAGTTAGTATTAATGGAAATACATACCTTAGAAGCAGACAAATTTTTGCTCAGGTGTCAATGGATTTTGAACAGGATTTGTTGGTTTTGAACAAAGGTCTTCTTTTATATATCCTAAGACGTAATCAAATAAGACTGGCGTCAAACGAAAATATTCCCTGAACTTATTTTCGTTAGCATATAGATGGCGACAGTCTTGTTTGATGCGTCTTTGGAGACTATATAAAGAAGACCTTTTGTTCAAACCAGACCGAATATCGTGTTCCATTGGCACTGAGGCAAAAGTACGCCTTCTGGAGCATGTATTTCCATTAATGCAACTACATTAAAACACAAGAAGTACTTTGCGTATGTCTTACAGCGTGTCGGTAGAACTCTGATACTGACACAATTTAAAAAACGATACGTTACAATTTATTATGTATCTTTGATCTTCCTGTTTAAAAAAAGGGTACCCCAACTAAGCAAAAAATAGAAGCCATCGTGAAAGGAGAATATTAAATGGATACCCTGTATATGCACATTCAGAAATGTTTGTATGTGTTTGATAAATTTTACGGAATTACAAATTTATAAGCTAGTACTCAACTGGAAACTCCGCGGAAATGCAAGCGGCGGATCCCATCTGGAGTTACGACTTCGCGCCGAAAACAATGTACCGTATGATGTGGTACGCTTGATGAGTCTGCGCCGCGGTAATGAATGTTGTCTGCGCTTCTACTGGCAAATAGGTCGAATCTCTGCATTCGAACTGAGCGACTGACGGCTTTATTATTGAGATCCAAAATAGTCATAAGTTTCGTCTTTGCAATAACTGAACGTCTTTGTCTTATCCTTTGGCTATTTTTGAAGCTGTCGTCGCTCCATTCATCGGCGAAGTCTTGAATGCGGTTGTACATTTACGGTGTAGTTCTTGTAAGGTTTTTCAATTTCAACTCCGGCTTTCTTGCAATATCTGAAAGTGTTGCTTATACTGTCAGTGGCGTAGGTAATTCGGGCTCTTGCCGATCTATGTTGTTGCCCTTCTTTACTACGCGGCGAGCGGTGCTATTTTCACGCTGTCTCTTGTGATTCGAACTTTGTTCTATGTTGCTGAGTGCTAAAATAAAATATATTTTTGTATTAGCCAACGAAATAAAGGTCAAGCATATAAATTTATCTCCTCTTGCCAGAAGAGATACTTATCTAAAAATGACAGCTGTTCTGACCTTTTCTTCGCTGCTTCCCCAGAAAACCTGTGCCAGGTTTGCCTCGCC
>JACEGR010012970.1:0-10257 GCA_014170235.1 Listronotus bonariensis
AAATTGGAGATATGCTCTATATTGGTTAGGCGGATTCATTTATTGGATGGTCTTCTTGTTGAGTACACGCCTGGAAAGAATAGGACCGCTTCGGTCCTGGTCCCGGGGTATACGAGCTGACCCTCTTCAGCTCTATTGACCCCTATGAACTGGCCGGTCGCCTGAACCAAATAAAAGAAAACCCCCAAAAAACCCAAAAAAGTCTAAATAATATTCGCACAATCTTTAAAACATAAAACACCATGAGATTTCAATTAACAAAAACAAAACCATACAACTTAAATGAAAATACAAAAAATGGCATTTATAAAATACCTTGCGAATGGGATAAGTTTTATATAGGTGGAACTTGTAGACCATTAGCTAAACGCATAAAAGAACACAGATCATACATTAAAACCACAGAATTTCATAAATCAAAAATCTGCCAACACGCATTTGATAACAATCATAGAATAAACTGGGATGCTTCGAGTATTTTAGCAAAGGAAACTTGTTCTAAAAATGCAAAATCAAAGAAAGTGCGTATATATTATTAAATAAAGATAATTGTGTAGCATCAGTTTCAGTTAATTTAAATAACACTTGGTTGCCTTTGCTCGATACTGAAGTATCTTAAGGAAAACTAAAAATCAACTAACTTATTACCTTTTTTGTCTTACAAATAATAAATACACCAGTTACTTGTGTCACTTATGACACATATGTCAAACTATTTTCAGTTTGAGATATAAAAATAATCTAAATTTTAATCATTTCTAATTTAAATAAGTTAATATTTTATTTTTATTTTTTAGCTTAATTTTCTAATCTTGACAACGGTGGCAGACTTGCCACCGAAACGTCGTTTTTTAATTAGAATTTTTTGGGTTTTTTGGGGGTTTTTCTTTTATTTTGTTTCAGGCCACCGGCCAGTTCATAGGGGTCAATAGAGCTGAACAGGGTCAGCTCGTATACCCCGGGACCAGGACCGAAGCGGTCCCATTCTTTCCAGGCGTGTACTCAACAAGAAGGCCATCCAATAAGTTTTTTGCTATTAAAATTACATGTTAAAGCTTATTTTTATTTTTGGAATGGTATGGTGTAGTACTCAACACTTTAATTCTATGTGTGTTGTATTGTAACTAGTGATGTAAAGGGCAATATTACCAAGGTAATGTTACCAGTAATATTACCTAGTATTACCGCTCGGTAACATTGGAAATATCCATATTTTCAGATCTAGTATCCAACCAAATTAACGCGGCGACAATTTACCTAAAGCTGAAAATTTAATTGCAATTGAGTTTATCCAGAAAACTGCAAGAAGTCATCCAGAGTATTTTCTACAAGTAGATCTTATTATGGAAGCACTTGCACAGTACAAAATAAGAGGTGGTAATATGTTTGCTAAGGAATTCGTCATTTCCAGCCAAAAATCTACGCCTGGGCCTGTTTGGTGGGCAGGAATTTGCTTCAGTTCTAAAATCAGTAGATTGGATGTAGACATTTTAAATTTACCATCGTTAACAACCGAAAGAACCATTAGTACCTTTGAATTTTACTCTTTGTTTGACCTCCGGACAGTGCGGACGTGCGTAGAGGACTACAAAGTTCTTCCCGGAGTGGCGGCTAGAGGTGTCGTATGAACGTTTTTTACCTTCGAAGATCAAGGAAAGATTCACGCTAAATTCACGGCATTTTTCTTCTGAATCTAAGCGCTGTGAGCGAAGATTCCTATAAGCTGATGGTATCCTGTTTGGTGGTGAACACGAGGTATTTCTCAAATGGCGGGAAATAGATGGGCGTGCCACGGGAACTGTCAGTAATGAAAGTGAAGGTTATACGTAACACCAGTAGCAGATCTTGGTTTGACAGCCGACAATTTATGCATTGCATCGATTGTTAAATTATTTGTTTTCTTTTGGAATTTCTGGGAGCTACGAGCTCGATTATCCAGATTTTCCGCCGACGAAGCCCTGGAAAGCATACGCCGGAAGGGACAGAGTGGTGGATTGGACCTGAAGGGACCAAAACCAAGAAAAAAATAGAGAGAGAGAGAGAGAGAGAGAGAGAGATACTTATGAATTTATTCATCGGCAAAGAAGAAACAGACTTACCGTGGGAAAGGCCGGAAAACTAACTTATGTTGCCCATAATTATAATTTACTAAATATAGATCATTCAATAATAATAAAACCTACTGAAGAAGAAATAGAAAAAAATATGAGTTTATTGGGAAAAACAGCGAAAAACAAATATAAAAAAATGACTGTACCAAAACCACATATACCGGGTGTTGCTCCGTCGAGCGGGACATAGGGAATCCCATGTAAATTTTGAAATGGTCGAATATTGGCTCCCCTAATAATTTTAGAAGAAAATATAATTAGGATTTTTTAAAGAGCACGAAAAGTTGTACCCAGTGTACAAATTTCAGCTCTTCTCAGTCCGCCAGCTAAGAGATAAATGCTAAAATAAGTTACGAATCTCCTATCTTCTTACCCGCCTTGTATTATTAGAAGTTTATAATAAAATACTAGAAAAATTATTTAACTTCTTACTCTCAAGTTGTCAGATCAATGTCACATCATTCTTAAATAATAAACTACTTAAATCAAGAAAAATCACCATTATAAAATGGTTTTACCAGAGAAATAGTAATCGAAGAGTAGCGGACATGTTTGCAGCCTATTTTCTCAACAGGCCAATACCAAATAAATCGACAATAAAAAATTTGAAACTACAGACACAGTAATCAATAATTACAAATGTGAAGAAAATCGACGTGATCTTTCGCCAAACGATTTTTTTCTATGGGGACATTTAAAAACTAAGCTACCAATAAAAATATGAAAATTTAGTCCAGCTAAGGAATGCTATTTCCGCTGAATGTGCCAGAATA
The DNA here is from genome assembly GCA_014170235.1 of Listronotus bonariensis. NCBI lineage: Eukaryota > Metazoa > Arthropoda > Insecta > Coleoptera > Curculionidae > Listronotus > Listronotus bonariensis. The sequence goes on from JACEGR010012970.1 coordinate 2,885, forward strand.
TCGACTAGCCAACGTAAAAATTGAGTTTTATAATCGTTTGGGCTATTGTCTGGCAGTTAATGGAGGAATATTTGAACATTTGATTAAATCCTGATATTTTCGTCATAAATTGATTTCTAAATGTAGAAAAATTTGTTTTATTGTCTTGCGTAACTGTGAGTGCATGTGTTGGAATTACCTGTAAACTAAAATGAAATGCGAGGATTCTTTTTGAAATTCCCGTATAAAATTGTTCAGTTTTGGCAATGACATTATAAATTAATGATCTAAATTGTCACCGATAAATCGATATGGTGTTTTTATTGTTGATTTCTAGAGTACAGGGTGCATAATGAGATACTACGTTGCAGAAGTATTAAGCAGTTTACTCTTTACTGGTTGGTTGAAAAATGCTCAAATTTTCATTTTGGGTAGAACTTACTGTGCTCTTCAAAAAATCCTAATAGCATTTTTTTTCCAAAATAATTAGGGGAGCCAATATTTGACTACTTCAAAATTTACATGAGATTCCATATGTCCCGCTCGACGGAGCTACACCCGGTATGGTATTTTACCAATACCAACATAATTTAAACGATTTTAATAAAGTACTATCACTAATTTTAAAATAATATAACGACATTTTTAAATTACCATTCGTTAATTAACGATAATAATCAGAAATTTATTACCTACTTAGCAGTAAGTAGAATTGTTTGAGGTATTACTAATGATTTGGGTGTTAAAATTTGATGACTATTCTATCAAGTTATTAGACACGGTTTTTTTATGGAAGTTCATTTTAAATCTGTTTTATTTTCTTAAAAAAGAGCGACATATCCTAAAAAATATTAAAAAAAAAAACTATTTGTTTTAGACAATGTAAAAAGCGTGGGGTGCATTTTACTATTTTTTCATAACTTTTCCCTCATAGATATATACAAATGAAATGATTAAAACATTTAATATCTTAAGCACCCCACGCTTTTATTCTGAAGTGAATTATTCTGTTATTATCTTAAATTTTATTATAATTCTATTTTGAGGTATATAATTATGATTCATTGTTTGACCTTTTATTACTGTAATACAAACTCTTTGTAATGAAAAATTATTTTCTAATTTTTAGTTCGGTTGCATATAAAAGCGTGTTTTTTTTTAAACTATTATTTATTTTTCATTTTTTAGTTCGATATATCAATTAGTTTTCTGCGGACATGTGATATTGAAATGTTTCACGAACTATTTCGTAATCTAATCATTTCATTTAAAGCTTCCCTGTTGCATGGGGTTTCAGAACGCAACAACTCCGAACAAGTTTCTGTCAGCCTTATGCTGAGAGTACGTCCGAAACTGCACTCATGCGCAGATCGCGCACTAGCTCTTTTTCTGTTACTCTCCTACAGAAAATCTATAAAGGAATTTATTTATCCTGGCGATCCTAATCAGTATAACGGGATACTGTTTGCAGATTATTGCATTGTCATGGGTCCTTGATACGTGTGCAAAGTTTCAAAGAAATCGAATCGCAGGAAATTGGTGAAAATTAAGCTTAAAGATTCCATTACATACATACAACCCAAGCTAATAAAATTTCCCTTAAGAATATGAATTGGTCGAAGGCGCAAGACAGGCCGATTCCGAAATTTTGTATAAAAATGCAACAATGGTTGAAAAATCAATAATTTTATTGATACACCTCCTAATGTTAATATTAAAGGGCTGAAAATTACAGGATAATACTTTCGTCGTCATGATTTTACAGTACTGTTGGAAAAAAATTGTTGTTTTTTTTGTCCAGTCTAAAGTATTGAAAATAATTTAAACCAAAACATCGCCAAAAAATTATCGAAATAAAGAAAGGGAGCAGAAAAATATCGAAAACGCAGAATTAATCAACCTTGAAATAAAACTGATTTTTTTCGCTAAAATGCGATACAAACCACGGACGAACGCACACATTATGCAATCGGTTATAGGTACATCAAACGCGGTGGTATAACAAATTTTTGGCCAGACAATCTTTCATGCAATCCAACCGTGTCGTACAGGGTTTTCAATTATATTTTGACACCCACTTTTAACTAAAACCAAAAAGGATAGAACCAAACGTCTTGTTTAAAAGATTCATAGTCTTTCATTAATTATCTTTTGAGCACAACAAAAGAAACAAACAAACAAAAAAATGTGCTCCTGAACTTGCACCTATTTTAACCAGGCTCTTTCGAATTTCTTATTACACGGGTATTTTTCCAGACAGCTGGAGAGCTGCACGTGTCCAGCCTATTCCCAAGAAAGGATCTAAATCTCTTCCATCCAACTATAGACCCATTTCACTCCTCTCAATGCTTTGTAAAGTAATGGAGAAATCCATTAACTCGCAAATTCTTAGGTATTTAGAAAAACATAAAATTTTACATGACAGGCAATACGGATTTCGTCACAAGAGATCTACAGTAGATCTTCTTTCGTTCGTTTCACACAACTGAAACAAGTCTCTTGAGTTTCTAAGTGAGTCCCAGATCATTGCTCTTGATATATCTAAAGCTTTCGACCAAGTCTGGCATGACGCACTTCTTAATAAACTTCCCTCCTACGGTCTTCCAACTAAACTCTGCTCTTGGCTCTCCAGTTATCTTTCTAATCGACGTATATCAGTCATAGTTGATGGCCACTCTTCAAGCTTTCATGAAATTAATGCTGGAGTGCCTCAGGGTTCAGTGCTGGCACCAACTTTGTTTCTTCTTCACATCAACGACCTTCTCTCTTCCACAACCAATCCCATTCATAGTTATGCTGACGATAGTACTCTTCACTCCACTTTTCAGGTTCCCAAACCAATCTCTCAACCCGACTTGGAAAGCAAATGCAGGGCGATGCAGATATCTCTTTCACAGGATCTCAATTTGATATTGGATTGGGCAGCCAAAAATTTCGTTCAATTTAGTGCATCCAAAACACAATCATGTTCCTTGTCGCGAAAAAATCATCAAAACTCATCTTTTGCTTATGAGTGGCCAGGTTTTGCAGAGCGGGGACACATTTAACCTTATGGGCGTCACATTTGAGAATAACCTTAACTGGCATAAACACATTATATCTATAGCCATCGCGACTTCAAAAAAGCTTGGATTTCTTTTCCGAGCCAAAAAGTATTTTTCTCCTTCCAATTTATACACTTTGTATGTGTCCCAAATTCGACCTGGAATATTGTTCTCATGTCTGGGGAATGGCATCCCCTACAACCCTCAGCATTCTTGATGCCATTCAAAAAGGGCTGTTCGTCTTATAAATGATCCTTTACTTACTCAAAGACTTCTTTCTCTTGCTCATCGTCGAGCTGTGGGAGATCTATCGCTCTTTTATAGATACTTTTACGGCTTCTGCTCCGACAAATTATCCAGTATAGTCCCTCCTCTTGCAGCTCCCAACAGAGAAACTCTTGGTGCGGCGCGTATGCATCCGTATACAGTTCAATTGGAGAGGCCCCGAACTTACCATTTCGTTCGTTCTTTTATCCCTAGAGTTTCTAGACTGTGGAACCTACTGCCAGCGGAAGTCTTTCCTTCCCCCCAAATCTTCAAGTTTTTAAGTCCCGTATTAACAAACTTCCTCTTACCCTGCTTAAGACACCCACGGTACGTTAGTATTTAGGCTTTCAGCCTTCGTGGATTGTCCAAAGATAAAAAAAACACATCAAAAACTCAAGAAATTTTGAAGAAGTAAACTTTTTAATGGAACTCTTTATATTAAGTCACCATTAAAAATGTCTTTTAAAAATCTCTACGAAAATACTACATTTGATATATCTATCTTTAATAGTTTTCGAAATATTACCGCCTAAATCTGAAAAAAAGAAGATAAAATTTTCATTATACCTACCTATGGCACTAAGTTGAGATTGTAGATGTATGGACATTTTATCCAGATTTAAATGGCTATATTTTCGAAACTATTAAAGATAGATACACCAAATTTGGTATTTTTGTAAAGCTTTATAATATACATGTGTCCCATTTAGAGAAAGCTTCCCTCTTCATTTTTCTTAAGTTTTTGATGTTCATTTATTTTTTATGCTTAAAAGATAACACAAGGCACACAAAAAAGTATTCTGAACTAGAACCGGGACATAGTGTTTCTTGTGTACTTCGATGCGCGAAATACGAATCTGAAGCCCGTTTTGGTCCAGCACGTCCCATTTTTTTTAAATTGCAAATATAACTTTCCACATGACGAAATTTTGAGGTTATATTTGCAATCTATAAAAAACTGGGACGTGCTGGACTAAAACGGGCTTAACTTTAAATACATAAGAAACACTATGTCCCGTTTCCAGTTCAGAATATTTTTTTTATGTGCCTTGCACAGGCCTGTGAACAGGCAACAAATAATTTTGTTCCTACTTTTTCGACTTTTCTTTTGATCTTTCCGACTTAAAATGGAAACATGACATAGTCTAATATCCGGCATTAAGAAAATATATCCTCATCTGTTAATTAAATGAAATAATATTTTCTAGGCAGATTTTAATGTAGTGAATGCAAGTGACAACATATGCCTGCTACAATTAATAATAATTAATTAATAGTTAATTTATTTATAATTGTTACCTTTACATGTTAATGGCATAACCCAATGATCAGCAGTAAAATAGCTTAGTTGGTTAGGTAGCAGCCCGATTTTATTCAATTAAATATGGTAAACATAATTTTGCTTATAGACAAGGAAATAAAAAATAGAAAAAAATTTACCCAGTGCGGGATACGAACCCAAAATGTCGACAGGGCATGCACTGCTAAATGCTGCTACCTAACCAACTAGGCTATTTCACCGCTGATCATTGGTTTATGCAATTAACATGTAAAGATAACAATTATAAATAAATTAACTATTATTTATTAATTATTATTAATTGTAGCAGACCTATGCTGGCAGATGTTGTTTACTTGCATTCAATACATTAAAATCTGCCTAGAAAATATTATTTTGCTACTCTTTGTTTGACCTCCGGACAGTGCAGACGTGCGTAGAGGACTACAAAGTTCTTCCCGGAGTGGCGGCTAGAGGTGTCGTACGAACGTTTTTACCTTCGGGGATCAAGGAAAGATTTACGCTAAATTGACGGCATCTTCCTTCTGGATCTAAGCGCTGTGAGCGAAGATTCCTATAAGCTGATGGTATCCTGTTTGGTGGTGAACACGAGGTATTTCTCAAATGGCGGGAAATAGATGGGCGTGCCATGGGAACTGTCAGTAGTGAAAGTGAAGGTTATACGTAACACCAGTAGCAGATCTTGGTTTGACAGCCGACAATTTATGCATTGCATCGATTGTTGAATTGTTTGTTTTCTTTTTTGAATTTCTGGGAGCTACGAGCTCGATTATCCAGATTTTTCGCCGACGAAGCCCTGGAAAGCATAGTCCGGAAGGGGGAGAGTGGTGGATTGGACCTGAAGGGACCAAAACCAAGAAAAAAATAGAGAGAAAGAAAATATTTTTCATTTAATTAAGAGATGAGGGTATATTTTCTTAATGCCGGATCTTAGACCATGGATGACCAACTTATTGAAACATTATTATGGAACTTTTTGGAAACATACGACATAAACAAAAAGATTCCTTATTGCTGCTTTGGCGGATACATACATGTTCACTTTTTGTTGTTACATTTAAACATGAATTTACAAACACAAACATAAAAAAATCAACTGTACAACACTACAAGCAATTTTTACTTTATTTATTTATCTAATAATGTGGCATCAGATCGTGCCAAAAATCAAAATATTTTAAAATATCCGTAATATCGGCATACAACTCTCTTTATATTTTAAATGCTGTTTATTTTAAAATAACATTCTATCTGTTTAAATTAACTTTGACACCCATGACAATGTAGTAACGCATGTGATCTTTTTATAGAATCTATACTAATCGTATTAGCGCTTGTTGAGTTAGAAACTACAAAGATATTTAAGAAATTTGTCAAACAACAAACACACCGCCACATAACTAAGTCACCTACTCACAAGCTATTGTTGGTGATATATTTGAGAATTAAATAATCAAATAAAATTAAAACTGTTTAACTAGTCTTTAATGGACCAACTTCTTGATTTGTTAAAAATTGATAATTGAAAATAAATTATCACCCCATAAAAAAAATATTTTAATAGGTAATATATGTCTTATGGATAATTCAGGATATTTCTGGTATATTTTAGTTTGTTTTCTGGTAATATTTAGCTTATATTGGAAAAAATCGGGCTCTACAGAAAGAGCAGATGGGCTAGCTAAAGCTGGCTTGTCTAGAAAGTTTTACGGTCCAAAGTCATTCCTCGGACTGTCTAAACAGGTGATGAAAACAACAGTGAATAGATGGTCTTAAAGCAACATCTTGATCATTGGCATACATCACCTGGTTAAAGATATGCGAAGGAAAAGCAAGACCCTTCCAAGAAATGAACAACTGAGGTCTTTTAACTGAGGCATACCTACTCAGTTGAGACTCTTTGTTTGACCTCCGGACAGTGCGGACGTGCGTAGAGGAATACAAAGTTCTTCCTGGAGTGGCGGTTAGAGGTGCTGTATGAACGTTTCGGGGATCAAGGAAAGATTCACGCTAAATTGAAGGGCATCTTTCTTTTGGAGCTAAGCGCTGTGAGCGAATATTTCTATAAGCTAATGGTATCCTGTTTGGTAGTGAACACGAGGTATTTATCAAATGGCGGGAAATAAATGGGCGTGCCATGGGAACTGTCAGTAGTGAAAGTGAAGGTTATACGTAACACCAGTAGCAGGTCTTGGTCTGACAGCCGACAATTTATGCATTGCATCGATTGTAGAATTATTTTTGTTTTCTTTTTGGAATTTCTGGGAGCTACGAGCTCGATTATACAGATTTTCCGCCGACGAAGCCCTGGAAAGTATAGCCCGGAAGGGGGAGAGTGGTGAATTGTACCTGAAGGGACCAAAACCAAGAAAAATAGAATACCTAATTACCTAAAACTTAAAATTTATTTACATCATAACTTTTTTATGTTGACAGATATCGCAAAGCTGGGGGCGCCATTTTATAGACAATCAAAAACTTAAAAAATAAGGAAATCTTTATTAAAGTCGATAAACCTTACCGTTTAGGCACCAATAGACATCAAAGTTTTCATCAATTTCAATCAAATTTCCTACATACATACAGGGTGACCAGTAACTCAACCGACAAACTTTACGGGGCGATTCTACAACAACAAATAAGAAAAAAACTTCATATAAACATATGTCCTAAAATTCTTAGTTTTTGAACTACGGTGTGTTAAAGAAAAAAATTAATACCCCGTATTTTAAAACTAAGACGTTAAGGACATAGGTTGATATTAAGTTTTTTTCTTATTTTTT
>JACEGR010012971.1:0-10255 GCA_014170235.1 Listronotus bonariensis
CTAGTAAAGCAACAACAAAGGATGTATCTGACTTATCCAATCCGAAATGTTTACATGCGGGCATTTACGTTGCATGGATCGTAATATCTTTAATTTGTAAAAGGTTAAACCGCACCAAGGCGATAAGGAGAGATAGACTTTTATAGTAATTAATTATGCCGCTTTTTTATGTGGGAAAAACGGGACAAAAGAATAATACACTATTTGAAAATTAAATTTTTCTTTATTAAAAAATATTACAAACTAAAAATTTTACCTATGCTTTGAAGGGTAAAATATTGTTAGTAGATGTCTATACCTGGTTGCACAAAACATTTTTAAAAACGATTAAACTAATGGGGGTTTAGAATGTTTAACAAAACGCCATATTAAAAAAACGTTGTCTAAAAACTGCTTATTAAATTAATTAAAGGTATTCCGTTTTACTAGTTTAATTGTTTAATAAAAGTTTTGTGTAATTGTGTTATAATTGGGGATTAAAACAAAATAATTAAAAGCAGAGTAACAAGAGTCTCTAAAGAAACCCCGACGCAATCTTTTAAAGCAATGCAGATGTTGCCATAGTAATAGGAGTATGTTTTTTTAATACTGAGAAAACACCTAATTTTTTTATTTGAAATATAGCTTTTCAAATGGTAGTGCAGCTATAAATAAAAAAATTGTTTCCTTTCTTTAGGCACATATCTAAGTATTTTGTAAAAACTTTGTAATAATGTTAAATAGTTTAAAAAAAATATTGCTTTTTTAAGATTTATTTAATATTTACCTGATAAAATAGTAATTTTTTTGGAAGGTTCTCAGAATTCTCTGTATTTCTTGATGATAATGGCTTGAAAAATATTGTCGGCACGGTAGCGTTAACTAGACGTTTCACACAATTTATAATTCATCAGATTTTTTTCCAAAAAATCCTCTCTTTCGGCAGACTTAAGCCAGACTTTGCGCTAAAAATATGTTTTTATTATAGAAAAACCATCCACATATTTTTTGTAAATAGAACTTACTCTATCAAGAAAATACTTTTAATGCATTTTTATATTAAAAAGTATTATGGTTACGTCAACATTGATGTGCCCGATATTATCTATAGCCTGCACATCAACATGTACGGACTAATTAAAAATAACTTTTTTATAATACAAAATATCAAATTTATAATTACCTCAAGTGGTCCTTTGGGAATCTGAAAAGTGATTTTCCCGGTACAGTATAAATATACACATTTATATCCCACATTAAACGGGAAAAAAATTTAAGAAGACACTATACTAACACTTTAATAATAATAAAAAACAAAAGTTCACAAACAACTAAACACAATTAACTAACTTATACTCACGTTCTATACCAACAAAAATATGGGAATAACTGACACCTAGATGAGCATTGGGTCACGTACTAAATCTTGGGGTGTATGTCCACCACGCAGTGGGAGGGACCATAGTGGTGAGAGATTTCAACGAACACGCTTAGTTTCGCATCTGGGTATTCTGATAATTTGTGCCTTTACCTATTGCTTATATAGTATGTACAACAGGTATGTTGTAAATTAAAAAAAAATGTAAGAATGGTTAATATTTTTAATATTTTTAACTAATCTGCACGTATACAGGGTGAGTCGGAAGTCTGACAAAGCTGATTTATTCCTTATACATTCCTTATATACAAAACTTTGTAAATTTCGTTTTTCTTAGGTTTCAATTCAACAACAATTCAAATTTTAAATAATTAAAATATTACTAGTTAAAGAATTAGTTACCGATGAATCCTTGATTAGGTATAATCTTGTACTAGTTTTAAACAAGTATAACAAATGGAAATCATTCCCTATTGTCGCCATAATATTCAAAATAAAAACTTCATTTTTTGACAGTTAAAAAAGAACTCCTGCTTCCTGCTTGATGTTATTCACGAGGACTCTCTTCATCGACGCGTTTCGCCTGGAACTGATCAAAGTGGCTGTACCGGATCCATGGTCCTTACCACAAAACGCAAGAGTCTTTCTTTAGCCGTGCTGAAAAAGTATTATTTAGTGAATTAAGGGGTATTCTGGTCTGGAGGTATAAATTTTAGGTTGTTTTTGAAGTGCCGTAAAAAAAGCAATTAATATTTTTGCTACTCAGTTTTTTATATGTTATTAATCAACATTTCAAAAATACAGAAAAAAATAAAATAGAAAAAAAAGTTAAAAATTAGCAGCTGATGAAGTGGAGGGGTCTCAAAAATTGGCACGCGACCGTGCCCACGATTCTAACCCTCCTAGAAATCCGAAAAAATATATTATTATTCTACAATAATGCCGCTATAGCCTGAACTACGGAGGAGACGAAAAATTTTTTAAAACTATTTTTAAAAAATTCCAAACGGTCAAAAAAGTCATAAAAATATATTTTTTTGTCAGACGGTCGCCAATTTGTAAAAATGGGTTTTCATTTTTTTCCTAGTTCATGCTATAGTGACATTGCTCTTAAGTAATATTTTTTTCTGATTACTAGAAGGGTTGGAATGGTGCGTTCTTCACTTCATCAGCTACTAACTTTTTAAAATTTTAAACTTATTTTTTTTCTGTATTCTTGATATGTTGAGAAATAACTTAAAAATTCAAATTAATTTTAACTAAAAATTACCTAAAATTCATGCCTCTAGACCAGAATACCCCCTTAAATATCGAGTTTATAACCTAGAACTGTGAGCAATTTTCTATTAATATTGCATTAAAATAATTAAATGTACTCTACGGCATATTCACGTCGTGCCAGCTCAACCCTTATTAAATTTTAATGTGTTAAACACTAGCAGGTAGCAATAACACAAAGATCGTATAGATCAACGACGTATGGACCAGGTTTGTTTACGTTTGAGCTGTTGTCATCAATACATCACAGTAAAAGCGCTAAAATGCGGTTTGCCAAATTTAATTTTTCCACTCTAAACTTACTAACCACAAGTAGTTGTTGGATAAGCCTCTATATTAAAGAATTTTGTAATATAACTTTTTAAATAAACAATACATTTATTTTTATCATTTTTAGATATCATAATAAAAAAATATGTTCAAATATTATAAGTTATTATCTTTTTAAAAAAGCAAAATTCTGAAAATACGTGATTATTTATTAATCCCGGCAACGGCTCCCAGGGATTTTTACTCCATCGTAAATAAAACATGAATGAACTCTTCCTAGACGCTTGTGGGTGACGCCCCCTTTGCTTTGTCATTTCTGTTGGTTTCTGTCATTTGACAATTTGGAATGCCAAAAGTGATCAAATAAAGCTTATAATGCGTTTTTTTTTGTATATTTTCTGGTGTTTGTTGGTGATTAGAAAGTGTTTTTAAAGACAATATGAGTAGGCAGTGCTTTGTTTGTAAAAGGGTAGACTATTCATTTCCGCACCTCACTTTTCACAGGTAAATAGAGACCAACGTCGTTGGGTGCATACTATCGACCAAGGTCAAAAAGTAAGTCCGCCATTTTCATTTCTCGCTTGCCTCACCCCCTTTGCCTATAAGGATTGTTGGCTTAATGTTTATCATAAAATTATGAATGAATCGCTGGGTCCATACGTCGTTGGTATAGATACATTAAATGCTCGCTGACTGCCCAAATGTAGTAAATAATAAAATTTAATTTTAGTATGTTCTCCTTCCTTTGTGAAAAGGTAAAAGTTAAATAAAGAATAATACAGATAAAACCGAAAAAGTTTGTTATTTTTTTTAAATCGAAGATGGCAACAAACTAAAAATAACGCTGGTGTAGAACGATGTGTATGTTTAATTCTTCATATCTGACTCTAACAATATAAAAAAATATATATTATTTTGAGGTAATATAAAAGTAATGTAATACCTGTGTTATACAATCATTTTTAATATGCTCTGTATAATCTCAGGAAAATATTTAACTTTTTGCTTTTCAATGCGGTTATTTAACGAATATCAATTTATAAGCTTAATTTGTTCACTTTCTTGTAGTAATTACATACCATTCATCTGTCAATATCACTCTTTATATCTTAATTCTCTGTGACCACAAAGCTACTTTAATTATTTGATAATTCTTATTTTAATCAATAATCTAATTGAGTTTTAATTACAGATCCAATAATGGAAAGTTATTGGGTAGCTAACTCGGATGTTATTAAATATTAAAAATAAGTATCGGCACAAAAAGGAACGTAAAAGACCTAACGATATGAAAACTTAACTAGCTAACTAAGTGACATAGAAATGCGAACACCCAGTTTAAATGGTTTTATTTTTAATAAAATTTACTTAATGAAGCATAATAAGTAAATGATAAAAATTTCAAAATGATTGCATTGGTTTAAAGCTCTTTTACCTTTAATAATGTGTGGATGCACCCCGATGTGTTACGCATTCTCCAACGCGCCTAGGCATGCTTCTGATCAGGTGGTCAATGTCCTCCTGTGGTATCTCATTCCAGGCAACCACCAACTCCTCTCGAAGTGCTTCTAGAGTCTGAGGAGGACGTTGCAAATTGAGCAATCTCCTACCCATCATATCCCACACGTGCTCAATTGGGGATAAGTCAGGAGATCTTGGTGGCCATGGTAACAATGTGACATCATTACGTTGAAAGAAGTCTATTGTGACTCTTGCAACATGTGGTCGGGCATTATCTTGTTGGAAAGTTGGATTTGCCAGAGTGTCAAGATAGGGTAAAAGATGGGGTTCTAGAACTTCTTGGATATAACGCTGCGCGTTCATGTTACCTCTGATGAAGATTAAAGGTGACCTGGAGCCATAAGCTATAGCACCCCAAACAATAACTCCAACAGTGTGATGAACATGTCTTTCAACAAAAAACTGTGGATTCCTCCTTTCACCACGTCGCCTTCTAACCCTGGCTCGACCATCGTGCATGCCTAAACAAAATCGAGACTCGTCACTAAAGACAATACTGTTCCATTCCTGATCCCAGAGTGACCGTTGTCTGCACCACTCAAGGCGATTACGTCGGTGTTCTCGAGTTAAAGGGAGGACCCAGTGTGGCCGGTATGAAAACAGGCGAAAACTTCTCATTCGTCGGTAACCACTTCACATGCCAATAGGTCTTCCGTGTTCTGCAAACCATTCATTTGCAATGGACCTGGTAGTGGAGAAACGGTCCCTTAAGGCCAATCTTAGGCGGCGATCTTCACGGTCTGTTGTTCTACGGCGGCGTCCGGGGCTTGCTCTTTGCGTACGGCCTTCTTGAAGCCATGCCTGACAACACCTAACCACAGTCTCTACACTTCTTTGCACTCTAACTGCAATTTCCCGAAAAGAAGTCCCACTATACGGCCCCTATCAAACTCACTAAGTAGACGAAATCGTACAGGTCTTCGTACTCTAGGCATCGTAACCAATCGTAAAGAATGTCAACAACCAAAATTTGCCAAATTTGGATCTTTACTGCGGCTGCAATATTTATTTTTAGATCGTTAGTGAATTAAAAAAAACTGTATAAAAACCGGAATGTCGAACTGATAAGGCTGAAAATTTTATCAATTGTTATTTACAGTAAGATAAATAAATTCACTACATTTCATTAAAATAAAACCATTTACACTGGGTGTTCGGTTAGTTTGTATCATGTGGATGTATGAAGAAAAATCGTTCAATTTAAGGTAATTGGAAAATCGGGGCTGCTGGCTTGAATGGGAAAAATCAAATCAGTTGGTGTGGACGCTAATTAGCCAATATCCAACAGCCCCAGAAAATAAATAATGATTAAAATTGAAAGATTAAATTTGCACGTCAAGAGTCAATCGGATTTTAAGCCTATTTTATCGACAATCTAACTATCCGTCCAAATTGTGTCGTGTGAAAGCCATTATAGTCAACAAATTCCAAAGTTAAGATTTCACAGAGCCGCAACCGAATTTTTGTTCTTCCAGTGCCATCTTTCTTCTATCATCATGGTAATTCTAATCCTCTAGGCTGCTGCAGGAAATAGTTGAATAGAAGAACCATTCTCTAAGGTTTCTTAACCAAGACATCCTTTCTCTTCCAATGCTAAAATTTCCTTGAACTTTTTCCTACATTGGTTTTTAACATCCCGTGTAATGTGAACCAGATACTAAAGCTTTCTAGATTTAATTGTTGGTACTACCTCTTTCTGTTTATCCGGTTTAGTAATGATTGATTAGTAATCTTATCTCCAGAAGATTTTCAGAATTCTTCGATAAGCCCACATTACAAATGCTCCATGCTTCCACAATGCACGAAGAGATGAACTGACGCGATTAATAACGGGAAAAGGGCGCAATTTAAAAAGGTAAGGATTTTTTTCTTCTAATCCTCAAGGCTGCTGCCGAAAACAGTTACATAGAACTGCAGGCGAACCATTCTCTAAGGTTTCTCAGCCAAGACATCCTTCCTCTTCCAATGCTACAATTGCCTTGAACTTTTCCCTGCATTATCAATTGGTTTTGTTTATCTTGAAATATTTACAAAAATAAAAATTTAAAATATACACTACTATTAGTTTTAAGGCTATGAATTCTCTCATAAAAATATTGTCGAATTCCTTGGACTTCGTAATGTCAACGACCACTACTATGGATGATGTTCTGACCTTCCTCTGTTTGAAAGACACATAGTTTGGCGTTAAATTTTCGTCGCAGAATGCTAACAAAACGTTATTGTTACGTGAGGAAATAAGAAATAAGTTTATATTAATGTTTATACAGGGTGTTCGAAAAATGTGTTAGAAAATTTTAAGGGGTTATTCTGCAATGAAAAATAATGTTAAAGTCCTTTGACAAAATGTCAAAATCTCCTTGGTTACCAACTTACAGGGGTTAAAAGTTCAAATTTTATTTTTGTTTTTTCGCCATATTGCATTAATTTTTAACCAATCCAGTTGACATTTGGCACACAAATCAAGCTTTGCAGATTCTATAATTTGAAAATAAAAGTACTTTTTAAATACCGCCAGAGGGTATTTTCCCCGAAACTTAAAATTTATTTACATCATTTTTTTTATTTTGACAGATATCGCAAAGCCGGGGGCACCATTTTATAGGTAATCGAAAACCTAAAAAATAAGGTACTATTAATTAAAGTCCATAAACCCACCCGTTTAGGCACCAATCGACATCAAAGTTTTCATCAATTTTAATCAAATTACCTACATACATACGTCCAGTAACTTAACCGACAAACTTTACGGGGCGATTCTACAACGGATAATAAAAAAAAAGCTTTATGTGAACATATGTCCTAAGCCTCTTAGTTTTTGAACTACGAGGTGTTAAAGATTAGGAAAAAAAATAATTATTTAACACATCGTATTTTAAAAATTAAGAATTTTAGGACATATGTTTATGTGAAGGATTTTTCATATTTTCCGTTGTAGAATCGCCCCGCAAAATTTGTCGGTTGGGTTACTGGACATCCTATACTGTATGTAGGTAATTTGATTGAAATTGATGAAAACTTGATGTCGATTGGTGCCTAAATGGTTGGGTTTATCGACTTAAAGAAGTACCTTATTTTTTAATTTTTGATTGTCCCTAAAATGGCGTCCACAGCTTTGCGATATCTTTTAAAATAAAAAGGTATGATGTAAATAAATTTTAAGTTTCAGGTAAAGAGCCCCTCTGGCGGTGTTCAAAATTGTACATTTATCTTCAAATTTTAGAATCTGCAAGCTTGATTTATTGCCAAATGTCAACTAGACAGGTGAAAAATAAATGCAATATGGCGAAAAAACAAAAATAAAAATTTTGAAAATTTTGACCCTGTAACTGGTAACCAAGGAGATTTCGACATTTTGTCTAAAGACTTACTAACATTATTTTTCATTGCAAATGACCTCTAAAATTTCTAATGCATTTTCAGAACACCCTGTATAAATGTATTTTTAATTTGAATAGCAAACATTTTTTGAAAACTGAATCGTGTGCTATTATAAATTGATGCACTTAAGACTATTCTAGCTCAAATCTAGCAATATAGAAGAAGACAAGTAGAAAATATGTATTTATACTTGATAGCATAAATTTTTTATACTTGATAGCATAAATTTGTATATAAGTGTTGACTGAACTAGGAAAAAATCTAATTAATTTTTATGCTTCCTTGTACCTTTAAAGTATTAGAATTGAACAAGTGACATCTTTGTAAGGCTTTCTTTTTGCAGAAGGTTTGGGGGAGAAAGAAAAGCCTCCGCTGGCAGCAGGTTCCACATTCTAGAAACTCTAGGGATAAAAGAACGAACAAAATGGGAAAATCGGGGCCTGTCCAGTTGGACCTTATAGGGATGCATACGTGCGGCACCACGAGTTTCTCTGTTGGGCGCTGAAAGTGGAGGGACTATACTGGATAATTCGTCCAAGCAAAAGCCGTAAAAACTCTTTGTTTGACCTCCGGACAGTGCGGACGTGCGTAGAGGACTTCAAAGTTCTTCCCGGGGTGGCGGTTAGAGGTGCCGTACGGACGTTTTTACCTTCGTGGATCAAGGAAAGATTCACGCTAAATTGACGGCATCTTTCTTCTGAAGCTAAGCGCTGTGAGCAAAGATTTCTCTAAGCTGATGGTGTCCTGTTTGGTGGTGAACACGAGGTATTTCTCAAATGGTGGGAAATAGATGGGCGTGCCATGGGAACTGTCAGTAGTAAAAGTGAAGGTTTTACGTAACACCAGTAGTAGTTCTTGGTTTGACAGCCGACAATTTATGCATTGCATCGATTGTAGAATTTGTTTTTTTGGAATTTCTGGGAGCTACGAGCTCGATTATCCAGATTTTCCGCCGATGAAGCCCTTGAAAGCATAGTCCGGAAGGGAGAGCTGGTGGATTGGACATGAAGGGACCAAAACCAAGAAAAAAAAATAGAATAAAATAGAAGCCGTAAAAGTATTTTGATGGGCAAGAGAAGGAAGTCTCTTCTAATATTACCAGGTTTGTCCAGAATGTAGCCATCCCATCATAATCATACTAATGTGTAATTAGAACGATCATAAAGATACAATTTTATTAACAAAAAAAAATAGGTAATAGTTGATTTAATTAGATTGTGTACTAGGTTATTATATTGGGAATGTGAGAAGGAACAGCAAAATTTGAATAGCGTACTGCATACTGATGCAAATGTGCAAATCTACCAGTGCCTTAAATAAAGGTTATAATAAGTTTTAGACATATTTTCCATCAGTTTTAACCAAACACCATTATGTTGTCTCGCAATATTGCTGCTAAGCTAATATTACATTCGATCAAAAAAATAGACCTTTTGTATGTTTTACATTTTAAATATAAACACCTACAATCTTTACATTTTGTTTGCCATTACTTTTAAATTAATAAATTATTCTATAAAAAAAATGTTTACTCTAGCGTAAGTACTGCTAATTACTTAAAAACATGGCCTAAAATAAGTGCTTATCTACCTACAACAGTTTTAACAAAACGAGGTCATTTTTAAATTACCCAATTAGTTTTTACAACATATGCAACATTTTTTGCCTTGTCTGACATAATAGTAATAGTTTTAACTGTCTATTAAAGGAAAACTAATTGATTCGCAAAAGAGAAATATTATATGAATTAAAATATAAAAAAATAACGGAATTCAGAAAGATAAAAAAATTGAAAATAATGAATAAAAAAAGGATTTAGAAAATGAAGTCGGGTAATGTACATATGGTATTAAAGTATAAATAGTTATTTGTTATACAAGGGAAAAAGTTCTAGATTTTAGCTCAAGGTTTTGTTGACTTCCGACGCGAAGCGGAGGGAGACAATAAACCGAGAGCTAAAATCTATTTTTTCCCGTATATAATACACTTTTTTTTATACGATAACGAGTTTGTGACTTTTCACTCTTTGACAGTTCTTAAGCTTTCTTTAGATATAACATTTCGAATTAAGTATTTACTTATATACAAATTTTCATTGTTATCGCATAAAAATGTAAATATAAAGCTTTTTTTGTTTGGAATGGGCTTGCATATTTAAAAGTTATTAGCTTTGTTCGCGGGTCTAGTAATGAACCGATTCTGAACCAGAACCGAACTGGTTTAGAATTATTTAAAAAAGCGCATGTCTAGTTATTTATTAGTTCGGAATTTTTATTTACCGCGAACGATTTTCTATACAGCTGAGGATAAATTCTAACCTAGCCTTTCGGTTAGGATTCTTCATGGTTAAATTGGATAGTACACAAAAAAATAAATTCAAACACAGGTAAATTGTTATACTGTCGAAAGCCACTCGAGGTCTCTCGGCGGAAGACGAGGGATTCCCTG
>JACEGR010012972.1:0-10251 GCA_014170235.1 Listronotus bonariensis
CAGTTTTAACACACTTATAAATTCAGAAAATAAAAATAAATATTGCTTATTTTTAGGAGAAAAATCTTTTTCGCTGAGCTATTTTTAAAGGTCTACAGATATCTAAAAAAAAGTTACAAAACTGGCGTAGATAAGAGGGGGGCAAATTACCCCCACGGCTAGCTAATTTCCTAATTTTTACTGTCCAGCACGAGAATGCTTAATTACTCGCTACTCGACTAAATTACTAGCCGAGTCTGAACAATAAGGCATTAAACCAAAATTAGCTCTGTTTCGTTTTCAAATGGCCAGCCTGTATGTTATTGCATTGGCGATTTTAACTACCGATGGGGGCGCTGCTAAACGTAAACAAAGTCGAAAGAAGCAGGTAATATACAGGCAGCTAGCTTTGATCCCGTTACGGATTTCGGGTATTAAAACGGTTTAAAATACTGTTCAAGTTTCAATACAGCCGTAAATTTGTAGAGATTTATACGTATTAAGTGTGTTAAAACTCGATTTGTGAGTTTGAGTAGTGCCCTTGATGGTTTAACAGACTTTTTGTTAGTGGTGATTAGTGAAGAAAGCGCCATGTAAAGCTGTTTTCGGAATGAGTGAAGAATTGTTTTTGACGCTAAGATCAGTATTTTGATACCTCAATTGCACTCCCTATAGTAGGTGCACAGTGGAAGGAGAAGAAATCTTGAATTACTAACCATATTATTTTGATTATACACATGTCTTTTTATTTTAGATGTTAATGGCTCTTCTGATGCCATAATAAACATGTTAATATAGATGAAAAGAAAGACTTTTTGATAAAAATTATTACAAAACACACAGCTATTCACGCACAAGGCTCAAAAACGCGTGTTAAACATAACAAAGTAAATAAATAATATTATATTTATATCCATTTCAATGGTTAAACAGGTCCGATTACCTGTTTTCTAAGGTTGCGCCGTTAACCACCAGAGGTCTCATTGATCTTTGAAATCGCCAATATAAATTGTTATTTTCACAAAACGATACAAGTCAGTATAATAACGTAACGTTAACAATACCGGTAACGATAACCTTACCTGGTTGTGAGAAAATGCTGTTTTTATTCTGTTGCTGAAAAGAGTATGTCAGGTGTAGATTTATGTGTCTACCAAAACCATTTTCTTCTCGGCTGCTATTATGCACTAAAAATAAAAACAACTATTAAAAAACCACAATAAACTATACATATGTCAAATAGCATTAACAATTAATGGTGTTGTACCATGTAAAGCGTTTTAAGTAAAAAAAATATATACAGAGTGTCTCAACTCTATACACGGAATAAATTTGCCCCTGTACATACAAGATACAAAAATATAGTTAAAATTTTAAAAAATGTTTGTTTGCATACACTAGTTTTATTCACAGTAGGTATTAGTAAATATACGGGGTATGTCAAAAACAGAATTTTCATTGTCAAGTAGGCTTTTTTAAAAGAAACATCCCATATATTTTAAGAAATTTTGACTTTATAGAATACTACAGACTGTTCACGTATGGTGTAAACAAGAGGATAAATGGACCAATACTGATTTTAAAGTTATCAAAAATTAATTATTTTAAATTTTTATAACAAAATGACCCGAAAAACTTTTGTAATTTGCTTTTTAAACACCTGCTTTCTCCAAATTCCCACCAAACACAATTTTTGCAACTGTAAACATAAAATCAACATTTTCTCTTCGTGAATCCTATTTTTTTTACAAGCCAAAAACAGAGAATTTTATTGATATTGACATTTTCAAACAGTTTTGACAATCAGTTTGGTTTAACAAAATTTACATTTTTATTTCAAGTTTATGTTCTTATTTTGTACAGGGGCTAAGGTATTTCTTGTAGAAATAGAGTTGAAACACCCAGTATATTTTCAATTTTCCACGCATTTCCGATGATCCATGATTAACCCAATCAAAAGCCTTTGCTAAATCACAGAACACCACCATCTTCCAAACGACCAATACTTACATTGAGTTTTCACCTTCCCCGTGTGCATATGTTTCTTTTGCCGCGCTCTGGAGTTCTGGAACCACACCTGCGTCACTCGTTTGCTTAATCCCGTTATTTGTGCTATTCGTTCAAGATCCTGGCCGTCTGGATTGGAATCCAGCTGGAATTGGCCTGGAGCACCTGGAGCTGCTCCTCAGTGAATGTAGTACGGACTCGTTTCGCTTTGTTTTTGTGGTAGCCATCAACGTCGCAACCGTCTGAAATAAAAGTATACCGGTTCAGCTAAATAGCTTAACACTTAGGAAAAGAAACAGTTTAACGTGAATACCCGCTTGCAATATATTTGTCCATATGTTAGCTGTAATTCTGACATATGGATAAATGGAACACCTCCACCACTGGACAGAGGCTTGGTTTGGTACACCAATGGCTCAAAGACGGATGATGGAGTAGGTGCTGATGTATTTGGGGCAAGGCTCAAAGCGACTTTTAGCCTCCCATTAGGGAGGCAAGACACTGTATACCGAGGCAGAAATATATGCTATTCTAGCATGCGTTCAAGAGAATATGAGAAGAGGGTATCACAACCACATCATTCACACTCTCTCAGACAGCCAGGCTGCTCTAAAAGCCTTGGATGCCCATCGTATAACATCCAAAATCACGATGGAGTGCCTGAATAGTATCAAAGAGCTCGCCGCCAGGAACAACAGGATAGACCTTCTGTGGGTTCCCTGGACACTCGGGAATAGAAGGCAATGAAAAAGCATATGAACTAGCGAGAACTGGGTCGTCTAGAAGGTTTAACGGTCCAAGAGCCAGTACTCGGACTGTCCAACAAGGTGACGAAAACAACTGATAAGCAGATGGTCTCAACAACAACATCTTGCTCGTTGGCATACATCACCTGGCCAAAGACATGCGAAGGAGACAGTGGGCGATCCTTTCAAGGAACTAAAAACTGAGGTCCTCCAGGTGGAGCGCACTCAGCTAAGACAAGTAGTTGGACTTCTGACAGGACACTGTCATTTAAGGAAACACTTGCAAAAAATGGGCAGTTACAATGGACCCATAACATGCAGGCTTTGCGGGAAGAGGAGGAAACAGCCTCACACATAATATACAACTGCATTGCACTGACACACAAAAGACACAGTCTATTTGGGAACATACATAGCGGGAACCCGCTCCCGCATGAACATCTTGGCAAAAATCTACTAAACCTGATAAAGGGCAGTGGACTTCTGTAACAAGGGAGGGGTGCACAATAAGCTAATAGACTGCAGTGCAAACATGGTCGAATGACCAACCCCGCCTCAAACCAACCGACCGACCAACCAACCAACCAACCCGCTTGTAAACATTTCTGATTGGAATAGTCACATTCATCCTTTGTGGTTGCTTTTCAAATTATTTTATCTAAAAACTAAGAGCTATTGATGCTAGAAGAAACACTTTGGTAAAGAAAATTTTTGTTTTAGAATTTGCGAAAAAAGTGATTTTTTTGTCCCCCCTAGAACAAGCTAAGTTTTTGAAGCGAATCCTCTATTTGTATTTTTTCGTAAATTTGATGAAATTTTATCGACAAATCCCAAAGTTTGCAAAAATATCTGTATTTTTAAAAAAACTATTGCCAGTTGAATTATTTCCACGCTAATTTTTTTATGCCTATGATTTTCAGATGCCCTTAATTATTAAAAAAATAGGATATTTGGCGAAATTCAAGATTTTTGAATAAAATTTGACTTAATTGACGAAAAAAATGCAAATAGAGAATTAAGGTAAAAATTGTTTAAGAAGAAAATGGTATCTGTATCTCGAAAATAAACAATGGCAAACTTGCCACCGAAACGTCGTTTTTTAATTAGAATTTTTTGGCTTTTTTGGGCGGTTTTTCTTCATTTTGTTTCAGGCGACCGGCCAGTTCATAGGGGTCAATAGGGCTGAACAGGGTCAGCTCGTATACCTCGGGACCAGGACCGAAGCGGTCCCATTCTTTCCAGGCGTGTACCCAACAAAAGACCATCCAATCAATTATCTAATTAAATTAAATGTATCAGTTTAATTAAATTGATAATAATTAAAGTAAATTAAATTAATATTACTTTTAATTTTAAATTAATTACATAATTGAAAAAAAATATAAAGTCTGTCGGTTCTTTTTGTCCCAAAGCCAATACAAGATAAGTACTTGCCATCAGATGAGGTCGTCCCTCCATCCAACGTCTCCAGATAGTGAGCCTTGCACAGCACCCGGTCTTCATGCAACGCAAACTCCTCGCCGGTTGACAGCTGTCTATGCACAGGCTGCGCATGCGAAACAGGCCAGATGGTAGACGTGATCACGTGCCTTTCGCACCCAATCGCTGGAGGAGATGCCGCGCAGGCAGATTGAGCATTTGGCGCCGAAGCTTCTGAAACAAAGGGAACACATTTTTATAGGGTAATTCAAGGTTAGTTTATATTTATAAGGTTGCGACATATCCTCAACTTTTAGGCGGTTCGAGGTCGGGGACGCAAGGAAGGGCACTCCATGGAGAAAAGTTTGCAAGACTGGGTAAAATCAAAGCTGATGATCAATCCGGTGGCGTCTAGAATTTGCGCATTTCATTTTGCATTGTTTTGGAAGTGATATTTGTTGAAAGATGTAATTCCAAAAGTTTTTAACACGCTTTTATTAACTTGGGTTGTAACTATCTATCTATCTATCAATCTATCCATCTGGCTGCCTATGTAACGGAATCTTTGAGCCTAATTTTAACCAACTTCCAGCTATTCGATTTCTTTGAAACTTTGCACACGTATTAAGGACCCATGACAATGCAATAATCTGCAAACAGTGTCCCTTTATCTTTTTTTTTAATCGCCAGGAAAAAAATTCCATTATATTATAAAAACAACACCTAGGATGCCATCTGTTGGAAAAATTTCAAACTTTGCTATTAAATGAGGAAGAAATTTTTTAGTGGATTGCAAAGTGTTGACGGTGACAACGGTCCAAACATTTCCTGAGTGCCATCTGTTGGCAAAATTTGAAACTTTGCTACTTAATGAAGAAGAAATTTTTAGTGAGTTGTAATCTTTTGCAAATTTTAAAATTTGCTACCATTGTCATTTCATAGGGGCTGGTTATTTTCTTTTTGCTGCTTAATTAATTAGTATGTTCTAATTTACTGTTATATTAAGAATTTTGTGCAATATAACGAACTAAAAATGAAAAATAATTAATAGTTTAAAAATCCAAAAACACGCTTTTATATGCAACCGAACTAAAAATTAAAAAATAATTTTTCATTAAAAATATTTTCACTTCATAGTAAAAAGCGTGAGGTGCATTTTACTATTTTTTTCATAACTTTTCCTCATAGATATTGGCAAATATAATAATTATAACATTTAATATATTAAGCACCCCACGCTTTTACTATGAAGTGAAAATATTTTTTTTAATGAAAAATTAATTTTTAATTTTTAGTTCGGTTGCATATAAAAGCGTGTTTTTTAGTTTTTTTAAACTATTAATTATTTATTTAAAGTAAAGGAATTGACAACTTAATAATAATTAAAAACTGTTGTATAAACGGTTGTTCTACTAATACAATAAATGTATATCTCCGGCATTGAAGAACATGACCGAAAAATGGGAGATGTGACGTCACAACAAGTCAAAGCAATATGGCTGAATGTCGTGACCTTGTATAGACCGACTTTGGGGTAATTTAGAAATTTAAAGATCTCGAAAATTTAACATTTTGTTGACTTGCCAAATTTCATTCCATCGCCACTTGACTTCATTGTTAACTAGAACTAACCAGAACATTATACATAAATTATGTTTAGAATTTTATGCAGAATCTGAAAAATAAATAATGTATAGGTTTTGTTCCATTTAAAATAGTTGACATTAACTTCCGATATAGCCAGAATTAAGTGGTAGAGCTGTTAAAATATTTTAGTTGAATGTCCCCCACTGACTTAATAATGCTTCAAAGCCTACTTTTCAAGAAATTGATCGAAGCAGTTCCCGGTGGGACCCTCTGTATTTGAAATGAAAACAGCGACGTGTGGTAAAGTAATGGCTACTTTCTTTGAGGCAGCGAGGGGATTTTGACAAAATTTGGTGTACGGGGCTTTGGGGCGCTGATCACGAATTTGAAAGAATTTTTGGCGGAAACGTTTCGTTCTTGAGAGATTCATCATCAGACTTGAAATTTAAACTTATCCTATTTTTACAATATTCCCACTTCTTTTGCACACATTCTTGATTTAAAGCTAAAGTGGCACACAATATTTGATTTTTACCTTTTAAAACCCCAGTTTTCTACGTATTTTACATTATTTTTGCAATAAATTGCATGGCTATACTTTAAAACATTTCAATCCCAGTTTGTCATGAAGCCCTATGTGTAAGTATGGTTGCCGCATTATCAAAGAAAAGCCACGCAATTTAACGCAAAAATAATGTAAAACACGTAGAAAAACGGGGTTCTAAAAGGTGAAAATCAAATATTTTGTGACACTTTAGCTTTAAATCAAGAATTGTGGGCAAAAAGAAGGGGAATATAGTAAAAATAAGATTAGTTCAAATTTAAACTTTGATAATGAATATCTCGAGAACAAAACGTTTCCGCAAAAAAAATATTTCAGATTCGTGATCAGCGCCCCAAAAACCCCGTATACCAAATTTCGTCAAAATCGGAGTTCCGCAGGTTTCTAGAAAATTACCTCCGCCTTTTTAATTTCAATTAATTCCTCACTTAAAACGTTAAAACGGCATTTCGTAAAGTAATTTTATTTATATTTTAACCTTCCTTGTATTACCACTCTTAAACTTTGTAGTATATTCGGAAACACCCATGCTAGCTTATATTTTTTATCTTGGGTAATTATAAGAAAAAAAACAAACAGTGACATTATTGTACAAAAATTTTTCGATATACCACACACACATAAGCATGATACATGAACATATTGTAACCGGATGACTGGCATTTCTCGATTTTCATTTGTCATTTTATGGAGACAAGGCACAGTGACATTTAACCACATCATCTTCAAGAGATTATTCACCATCGCATCTCTTCATAGTCTTTAGATATCGCGGTCGAAGAGTTCCCATCATTCTCTAGAGACTAGTATGGTATGTTTTGTCCATAATTTAAATGAAACAACATTTATTTCAAAATTTTTGATAGAATTGTTATAAATGGATGGAAGCATCTATTGGTGTCAAAAAATAAAAATTTGTACGTAAGATAATTAAAAATCATAGTGTACAAACGTGCCAAGTGCCAAAAACTTATTTTTTTTTATCTTTGGACAATCCACGAAGGCTGAAAGCCTAAATACTAACGTACCGTGGGTGTCTTAAGCAGGGTAAGAGGAAGTTTGTTAACACGGGACTTAAAAACTTGAAGATTTGGGGGAAGGAAAGACCTCCGCTGGCAGTAGGTTCCACAGTCTAGAAACTCTAGGGATAAAAGAACGAACGAAATGGGAAGTTCGGGGCCTGTCCAATTGAACTGTATAGGAGCTGCAAGAGGAGGGACTATACTGGATAATTCGTCGGAGAAGAAGCCGTAAAAGTATCTATCGAAGAGCGATAGATCTCCCACAGCTCGACGATGGGCAAGTGAAGAAAGTCTTTGAGTAAGTAAAAGATCATTAATAAGACGAACATCCCTTCTTTGGCATCAAGAATGCTGAGGGTTGTAGAGGATGCCATTCCCCAGACATGAGAACAATATTCCCGAGAGGGTCGAATTTGGGACACATACAAAGTGAATAAATTGAAAGGAGAAAATACTTTTGGCTCGGAAAAGAAATCCAAGCTTTTTTGAAGCCGCGGTGGCTATAGATACAATGTGTTAATGCCAGTTAACGTTATTTTCAAATGTGACGCCTACAAGGTTAAATGCGTTCCCGCTCTGCAAAACCTGGCCACTCATAAGCAAAGGGTGAGTGTTTGATGATTTTTTTCGCGACAAGAAACATGATTGTGTTTTGGATGCATTAAATTGAACGAGATTTTTGGCGCCTCAATCCAATATCAAATTGAGATCCTGTGAAAGAGATATCTGCATCGCCCTGCGTTTGCTTTCCAAGTCGGGTTGAGAGATTGGTTTGGGAACCTGAAAAGTGGAGTGGAGTCTATAAAAAATCGTGTTTCTCTACTAATTCGAAGGAGGATTTATTTTTTCAGACCAGGGTAATAATTAAACTATGACTAAATTATCTGCAGATTTGGGGTCAAAAAAACTTTTGCACACCAAATAACTTACAATTTAAACTATTTAAAGCTAATGTGGGAAGTTCGGGGTTTTTGTAGAAGGGCTATAAAAGGATACTTATGTCAAAAATGTCCTAAAGAGAAATGTTACATGCACAAAAGATACGTGTTAGTCGACTAAACGGTATTAAGTAATCCCAGAATCAAATCTCAATTTGCTCGTTTGTACTAGTCGTAAGTACATACCTTGAAAAGAATGATTTATTACATTGCTCGCGGTTACATAAAAACGTCTCTCATGCGTGTATCGTACGATTGTTCTTGTGAACAAACAGAGAGAAGGCTCGATCTCGACACCGCGGAGGTCTGTCTCACAAAAAGGCCGCCCGAATATTAGCAAGTCACTGTGTTCTGCAACAAATGTTCAACAGTCAAAAAGATCCGACCGGTGATATCGATAGGCTTTTGTTTTAGCTAAATATCTCGTAATCGACGGAGAATGGAACGGGGGAAACGATTGATGGTATCATTTGTATCCGTCCTAATATTTTTGGTGTTGGGAGTTTTTTTTTATTGTACTGTTCATAAGTGTCGTTCATGATATTAGAGAATTATTGCACAGTAAAATAAGGCCAGGCACTAATATCAGCCAAAGTCGATTGATGAGATAAGGTCACGACATTCGCCATATTGGCTAGCGCGGCTGTGACGTCAAGTCGGGCCATTTTCGGCCATGTTTGATTTTAGGCAGATCAGTGGCGTAGAATTAAGGAGAAAACAAAAAAGAACTGTATGTTGTAAACAAAATTTATTGAAATTTTTTAATAGGCATATCTTAAAACAAAAACATTAATGTGGTTTAAATATTGAAAATTAAAAATTATCAAAGCGACGACAGGACGATGAGGTACCTGGCAGAGCAAAACATTTTCCATGGTTCCGTAAGTCAAAAACCATTTTAAAAACTTTGTATACAGGGTGTCCGCTAATGAATGGTACACAGAAAAACCACAGATTCTTTATGCCAAAATATTAAGATTTAACCAAACATACCTAATATCTAAAAGTTTATAATAAGGAAGATACGGGGGTGTCATAGTAAAAAGAAAAAGTAAATTTATTTCGATGATTGTTCCCCCTTTTTAAATATCATAATAAAACGGTATCTAGGGGTTTTTAAACATTAGCTTTTCAGATCGAATATTAATTTTTGTGTGTAGACTAGAGGGCGATGGGTACACTATTTAAAATTCTCTAAAACTACCCAATTTTTTGTTACTACTCTGTATGTATGTAAACTAGTAAGCTTCTCTATGCTTTCTGCACAAAAAGGTATACTTACTTAGTAAGAATCGGTCTTGACAACCCTTTTTAAGGTATTCACGTTTTAGTTGTTCAGTGCACCCGAAAGTATGTACCTTCAATAACATCGTATTAGCTATAATTACAACTGCTCGTATATAAATAGCTAATATCTAATAACTCCTGGATACCGAGTTTTAATAAAATGTTTAAACATATCAAAAATTATCGAAATGCATGAATAAAAAATATTTATATCTCTTCCTCATCATTAACTTTTGGATACAGGTATGTTTGTTTAAATCCTAATTGGGTATTTTCGCATAAGAAATCTGTGGTTTTTCTGTGTACCATTAATTAGCGGACACTCATCAGTATTATATGTATATAAAAACACGAATAACTGAAAACTATTCGACTAAACACTATCAAAATCTCTAAAATAAAACGAGTCCGAACCAATAATATGTGAAGTCTCTAAACTAACCAAAAACATTAACAACTGGAAATCCTTGCAAAATATACAACCAAAATGAAAATGGCAAATATCCACAGTTTTTACCAAACAAAGCTTCGACAAGACACGACTCTGTCATCAGTTGATAATGCTACCAACTTTGAACAGAACTGCCAACCGAAATCGTAATTCTCACACCCTCACGTCCCTGACAAAAGCTATCACCGGTCTTGGTTATGTCTAAACCCCTTCTCATAAAGAAACTCTGATATCAGCCTTATTTTGACATCTG
>JACEGR010012973.1:0-10248 GCA_014170235.1 Listronotus bonariensis
AGTAAATGAAAATAGTGTAAAGTCTAACTATCAATAAAATTGTATATTTTATTGCACACTTTATAAAAATAAATTATTATTATATGTACATATAAATTAAACAAAAGGAAAACCTACATTCCAGTATCATAGCAGAAGTCTACGATTTTTTTTTTAAATTTAGGTAACAATCCATCATTTTTAAGGTAGATAAACGAAAAACCTGAGTATGAAACTTTTAAAGTTGCTTTTTTAACAGATTATCGGCTTTAACAGTGTCACATTCTTGAAAAGATGGTGAACTCTGAAAAGAGGTTAAGAAGTTGATCTTGATCCTAGTTCACGGTATACAGAATGGGTATGCTTAACTTTACTAACCCTAATAAACAAGCAGATCACCTAAAATCAAATACAGAAAACCAAAACAAAAAATCAATATATTTATTAATTACGTTTGAGTGTCGTCTAGTACTGTTTTCAAATAAAATCAATATCTAAGTCAACCAAAAATTTTTGTCAAAATAGTATACCCCTAATGTTGTAAATAATATAATTTAAATTTTATATTATTTTAAATATCTATACAATGTACATAAACATTACTGAAAGAAATAATAAAAAATGAAAATGTTGCTAATATACTATCGTTTTTAAATTTCATTAGGATCAACAAAACGTTTAACACTTTAGAAGGGGCGACAAACTTTACTGTATGCAAAGTTTTAATTTACTCTAAGTGCCCTTTTTTTCTTTCCAATAAAATTCTTAATTGAATACTACTAACACTTTTTTTAGTTATTTAAAATTGTATTTTATTTTAAGCTTTGACTTTGTAACAAAATGGGGTTTCAAATAAAGTTCAAAGAACTTTCTTCGAGTCCGTATATTATTGCCTCAAGTGGTTCTAAAAACATAAATTTACAAATTAGCCTATATTGTACACATTACTAAGTGATAATAAGATTATAATTACAGCTTAACTTCATAATAAACAATTAATAACCTTATGTAAAAAATATTATGCTTACCTAAAAACATACCGGTAAAATTCTTAATATAGTTAAGAATAAAAATGCGCAAAAATACGTATCTTAGAACCACTGCTTGAATGGAGGCCGGTCGGTACCAAGACGCTATTTTATGCAGCACTGGGCAAAAAAATATCTGTTTAACGACGATACAAAACTCACTGGAATTTATTTTTTAATACATTTTTTTGCTACAGACTTGTCCTAATGTTCCTTTTGCATTTTATTTTTAACATTTTTGTATTTAAAAATAATCTATAAGATAAAAAGCATGCCATCTCAGTGGCCATGAGTTTTGGTTTTGTCCCAGATCACATATTTTATTTGGTTATGGTGATTAGGAGAAACAATAGAGTAGTAAAATGGAACTATTTTATTTCTACAACCAGCACACAGAGCAGAGAGAAAGACATAGACTTGTTTTCTTTCTCTCTCACGCTACACTGTTCTGCACGGGCAAGCGGTAAGGCTGCCTATAAACTAATTGACCCAATAAGTCAAAAAAGTCAGAAACTTCGTTTTTCTCTTGTTACCGTTGGTTCGGTACCGATGAATTTATGAGACAGAATACTATATGTTGTTTTTAATTTATAACAGTGGCGTGCAGAGTAATTAATTTGTGGTTTTTCGGCCCTTTTTAATGCGGTAAATTGGCATTTTATACGTCGTTAAATTGAATGATGCGCGTGTGAGTGGTGAACTGTAAATGGTTTTCTGGCTTTGGTAAACAAATTGAGTTCCTATATTTATGCATAGGCTATTGCTATATATTCTGAAGTCGCGTATTATGCCTTACAAGTCGATGGAAAAGGTGAAACAAAGATAAAAAAAGAAAGATACACGGAAATAAGAAAGAGATAAAGAGGAAAAAAATAAGACAGTTACTGCAACACGAGAACTCCGGTAAAAGATTTCTCGGTATTTATTGTGGATCACCAAAAATTAGTTATTGTATACTTACTTAGGTGAGTGAATTTATTTTACGAATAAAATAATTTAAACCGACTTAGTAATAAAGGCACTCATAAATTATTATCTTTGTACATCTTTGCTACAATATAAGTAACATTTAAAAAAATACTACTATTTTTAATATAATATTAGTTTTTTTGATTACGTTTTCGGTTTATAGGTAAACGTTTCTAAGTATATTTATTCTAAAAAAATAAGTTTAATATAATTAGGTACCTTGTAGTAAATTATATTATACCAAAATTATAATTAACAATTATGGCTGCTTTTAAGCTTTAGTGAAATAATTAACATAAAATTACGCATTTCCTTCTCTGTTTCGTATATTCCTAAAATGGTACAAAAAAGGAGTTACGAAGCTTATATGGCCTTAGTCTTTTGTTTGACATGCAATTGTTTTTATTATGATTTTTAATTTTTCGAGCTAAAATACATTTATTGGCTATCTTAGAAATCCTAAAAATACAGAGAAATTCTAGAAAAACATGTGCCGTTTGTTCTATAACTTAGAATGCCTGTACCATATAGGCAAATGTTAAAGAAAACTAATACGTACAGGCGTATAAGTAGGTACAACGTACTATTGTACTTTTATTACATATAATACTGTATTAGTTTTGAATGAGGCCCTGTTCAATTTCTGGCATAAAAACAAGTTTTGACAGATACATTTAGGGCTTAAAATAGGCACTTTTTACTTAAGGACGTTTTTCTTGACCTTCAAAGATTTTTTGAACGCAAAAATACATACAGTTTCCGTCATTCAGTTTACTTCCCAGACCCCCTTAGAGCCTCCTGGTTTAATAGCTAGTTCGGCCTATAATCGACAGCAAAACGCAAAAACATCAGGTTATAGGAATCTTTGCTTACAGCGGCAGCTCCAGAAGAAAGAAGCTATCAATTTACCGTAATTTTTCTGTAATCCCCAAAGGGTACAGAAACGCTCGTACAACTCCTCCAGTCGCTTCCCGGAAAAGCTGACACTTACTAGACGCAAAAGTCAAAACTAACAAAAAAGTCCATCAAAAACCGACATTTAAATCTTCTTTCTGTCACCAAAACCTACCAAGCGTAATTAAGTTTCTTAGTGTTATCGACATACGAACATAGATCTCCTGCAATCAGCAAATGAAAACGTCGGATTACGACATCCTTAAATTGTGGTTTGCAACATTGTCTTTAATAACCTCATTTCTTGTCAGTCAGAGGCAAAATAAATAAACAGTCTGCTACCCTACTGTGTTAATACGTTGTTTTGTTTTGGTTCCCATTATTATGGACAGTGATAGTTTTTGTCAACCCAAACATGATATGGATTTGAGATTTTTCTTTTACACGCACACGCACACACTTGCGAATGCCGAGCTTAAAGGAAATTAAAATTCTTGGAAGATACGTTCTTAAAAATATAATTTTACATGTCATGAAGTTATGTAAAGTATTGGTGCAAATTTAGAAATTTTTAATTTTTTAATACATTTAAAAAACAGGCTGATTTTTAATAATGAGGTAAAATTTTGTAGAAAAGTCAGTATTTTATAATTTTTCTAAATTTACCTAAATTAATTGAATTAAAGTTCACAATTGTTTTAAGTAATTAAACCATTATTTAAACTAATACGACATATGCACCACAGAAAATATTATTTAAAGAAAAAGTATGCCGCCACCTTATTTTTGTGTTTTTTTCGTTTGAGTAAGCAACTACAAATAAAATATTCAAGTTTTTTATGTTTTTCTTTATTCAGATCCGTTAAAAAAAATAACCAAACCACATTGATCTTTCTTTAAAATTATCGAAGATAAAATTAAAAATAATTAAAATAAATAACAATTTTTACTTTAAACAAATGAGCTTCCACCTTCTAATAAAACATATACACTCCAGGTCAATCCACGAAGGTCTGGAAGCCTAAATACGAACGTACCGTGGGTGTCTTAAGCAGGGTAAGAAAGTTTGTTAACACGGGACTTAAAAGGTGGGGAAGAGAGGAAAGACCTCCGCTGGTAGTAGGTTCCACAATCTAGATACTCTAGGGATAAAAGAACGAACGAAATGGGAAGTTCGGGGCCTGTCCAATTGAACTGTATGGGGATGCATACACGCGGCACCACAAGTTTATCTGTTGGAAACTGCAAGAGGAGGGACTATACTGGACAATTCGTCGGAGCAGAAGCCGTAAAAGTATCTATAGAAGAGCGATAGATCTCCCACAGCTCGACGATAAGCAGAAAAGAAAGAAGTCTTTAAAGTAAATAAGATCATTAATAAGACGAACAGCCCTTCTTTGAATGGCATCAAGAATGCTGAGGGTTGTAGGGGGTGCCATTCCCCAGACATGAGAACAATGTTCCAGAGAGGGTCGAATTTGGGACACATACAAAGTGTATAAATTGGAGGAGAAAAATACTTTTGGCACGGAAAAGAAATCAAGCTTTTTTGAAGCCGCGGTGGCTATAGATCCAATGTGTTTCACCAGCTAAGGTTATTCTCAAATGTGACGCCCTCAAGTTAAATGTGTCCCCGCTCTGCAAAACCTGGCCACTCATAAGCAAAGGATAGAGTGTTTGATGGTTTTTCGCGACGAGGAACACGACTGTGTTTGATTGCGCATTAGATCGAAGCGAGATTTTTGGCGCTCACCAGTCCAATATCAAATTGAGATCCTGTGAAAGAGTATGTCTGCCATCTAGCATAACGTGCGCTTGCTTTTTCAAGTCGGGTTGAGGAGGTCGGTTTGGGAACCTGCAGAAAAGTGGCGTAGAAGGTGGTACTATCGTCAGCGTAACTTCTATGAGTAGGACCGGTTCGTGGAAGAAAAGAAGGTCGTTGATGTGAAGAAGAAACAAAGTTGGTGCTAGATGCCGAACCACGGAGGGCACTCCAGCATTAATTTCGTGAAAGCTTGAAGAGTGTGAAATGGGACTATAGTTGGATGGAAGAGATTTAGATCCTTTCTTGGGAATAGGCTGGCGTGTAGCTCTCCAGCTGTCTGGAAAATACCGTGTCATAAGAAATTAAAAAGAGCCTGGTTAAAATAGGTACAAGTTCAGGAGCACATTTTTTTAAAACGATTGCTGGTATTCCTTCTTGGCCCAGACGATTTCTTGGTGTTAAGAGAAAAAAGGATACGCTTAATGTGTTTTACCTTAAAAATAATATTGGGCATTTTGAGAACACAGGGAACAGTTGGAATTGGATGATTGACAAGTTGATGAAGAGTTTAGATGGCAGAAAATTGTTTAGCAAATAGTTCGGCCTTTCCTTTAGATGTAGAAATAATTTCATCTTCCAAAGTTAATGGTGGAAAGAGACTGGTACAGAAATTTCTACTGATGTTTTTGGCAAAGGACCAGAAGGATTTGCTGCCATTTGAGCAAGAAAGTACTTTGTTTTTTATACGATTATCAAAGAGTCTTTTGGCTTCTGAGATTGTTTGGTGGTAGTGGTTTCTTGCTTCAATGACAACATAAACTTTTCATACATACACGACACAGGTCGCATACGACCCCATGAAGAACTACTGGTATTTTAAAGTTCAAACAGCTTAAAACCTATCCAATTTCTTTTGTTGGTTGTTTTGTAATTTACCCAATGATTTTTTACAGAAAAGAAAATTTATTTTTGCACATCTTTGTTAGATTCCCATAATTATTCTTCAAAGCATTACTTGTGTCAGTAAAGCATTAGGTCTTCCAATTTTGTTTTATTGATCTGTCTTGTATATCTTTGTGCTTTTGAAAAGTGTATCTTATTTCTACGTAGTTTTTCGTTTAAATAAGTAACAATTTTATGCAGCATGTTGTCGTCAAAATAAAATTTCCAAGCTTCCTACTCAGTTTTTGTTTCTTTAGGTTTAGGAAGATGCAGAATAATTTTTTTCTGTCCGTGTATATTAAAAAAGGTGTAGAGTGCCATCTGTAACCACTGCTTCCATTAATCACTTTGTTGTAGATGTGCTAAAGGTACTTTATCGTCACGATTCATTTTCAGTTGGTTCATACACTATTTCGACTGCCTCCACTTCTTTGTCTTACATATTCTTCAAATTCACTTCCAATATCACTTAAGTCATAATTATTATTGTCAATAATCTTATTACTTTCTTTAGTCGTCTTTCAATCTTTTTTAGTTCTTTTTAACTTCAATATTCTCTTTTGATTGACACATGTTTTTTTATTACGCAATCAACAACAGCGGTCGCCGGCGACCCTAAACACCTATAACTTAGGCAATAAACTTCTGCGGCATACGTAATTTGCTGTGGTAATAGTAACAGCCAAGCTACAAAGGTAGGTGTAGCAGCAAGATTATAATACAACTTTTACAACAAATATGTTTAAAATATTATTCTGGTGGGGTCATGGGCGACCCCGTGTTGTGACTCTTTGTTTGACCTCCGACAGTGCGGACGTGATACGGCCCTGATGTTTGTCCACCGATTTAATTTTAAAACACATATTTTTTTTAATTGGTTAACTATTATTTCGTAACACCCTGTACACAAAAAAGACTAAATCGTCGTTTTAAACCTGTTTAATAACAATCAGCTAAACAATTTTACGTAACAATGGTAAGAGGAACGAAACATTACCATGGTAACTCTTTTTTTGTCTTTAAAGGACTAGCAAAGTGATCAAGATTGGACTGACTTTACAAAGCTTTTCCTCGCATTTTTTAAATTAGAGAAAAATATAATCAAAAATTATTAAATAAGCTGAACTTTTTACAACCCTTTAAACTAAACGAATATGTACTATGTCTGTAACATATTACACATCTCAATGGTATTTAAATTTTAACGATTTTTATAATCTCTCACTCCTTCGGACTAAGAGGGGACATACGGCCAAAGATCTAGGATACAAAAAAAACAAAAAAACAAAGAACGTATTTTACAATGTCGTTATTAAGGGTATTTATATTTTTAATTAAACCAATTAGAGTAAAAGCCCATGAGCGGCATTCAGAGGTAAAATATTAATAAAGAACGTTACTAAATAGTTTTGAAAATTTCACATAAAAAACTAAATAACAATTCTTTTAATATTATATATTATAATTTGGTTTTTAAATCTTTATATTTAAAAATTT
Source organism: Listronotus bonariensis (assembly GCA_014170235.1). Lineage (NCBI taxonomy): Eukaryota > Metazoa > Arthropoda > Insecta > Coleoptera > Curculionidae > Listronotus > Listronotus bonariensis. Next base: position 7,075 of record JACEGR010012973.1, read on the forward strand.
TTGTAAATCTTCAGATGATATAATAACGTAGTTTTAATGTATTATAGTTTCAAGATTTTTTCAATATAACATCTTTTGACCCACCCTGTATAGCGGTTCTGGTTTTTTAAACTATAAATACCTTTGCACAATTTCTATGAATACTTGTGTTTTTCAAATTGCAATTAGCATCAATATCGAAATTTAAGTATATTCTTTAAATTTAAGTTAACTATTTTTTGAGACACTCTGTATATATTTTTGATATGCTTTTATTAACTTACCCATACCACGTATTCAGTACCAACATTTTATTTATATATCCAAAATAGCAAACATTTGGGAGCCATCTAAACTTTCGATTATTTTTATTTTACTTTCCACACGCTACAAAAGAAGTGCAAAAAACTGTGTTTTTGCTTTTTCCAAATTTTTATTTTCCAGAATCGATATATAAAGTGTAAAAAATGGAGGGGTAATAATAACTTTTGGTCCACCTTGTATTATCATAATTTTATTATTTTTGTCATTTTATCTTAATAAATAAAGTTATTAGATTAGTTTTTAAAATTTAAGATAAAAAAAAACCTAATAACAGATTTTTGCTACACCCTGTATATTATTTTTAAAATATAATTATTTAATTTTCCTTATTTAAAATATTATTTTTTTAAAAACGTTTTGTATTTATTGAAAACATCCTTTGTATACACATTTTTGTGATATCCTGTATACTGTATAAAAAACCTACCCAAATTTACATTTGGATACTGTGTAAATATTTATTCGCTTACAACCTAGTACAGGCGTTTAATTTATAAAATTTTGGACAGAATTTTTAGGACTTCCCATATATAAAACTTTTAATGAAAATAAAATTCCCTCCTCTTGTATAAAATACAAAGAATAAATTATTTTTAAATTCCTGGTACAGATTCTTAGGATACCCTGTATAATAAATATGCAAAATACAATTTTTTAAACTTTTTATTTGAATACATTGTATACAAAGTATTTTTAAATTGCAAAAAAAAGTTTTCTTTGTATACCTAAAATTGTAGCCCTAGCTACTTGTGTTGGCCAGATATACATAAACATCCTTGTATATAAGAAAATAAAAAATTATATGGTTCTCTTTTTTAATTTGAAATATTTAATTGAAAAAGAAAAAGTTTAAGATTTTTTTAAATACCAACTTTCGTTACACCCTGTATATTGTACAAAAAAAATCTGGTCAATTTTAAATTTTTAAATAATGTGCGTATATTCATTTGCTTGCAATATACTTTTATACCAGGCGTTTTATTTATAAAAAAATGTTGGCAAGAAATTTAAAAACACTTTGTATATAAAACCTTTATTAAAACCTAAGATTCACCGTATAATGCAAATGATTAAATATTTTAAAATTTTGGTATCAGGTATTTGAAATACCCTGTATATAGAGAATACTCTATTTTTTCATGTTTAAACACATTGTATAAAGAATAAATTTTTTAAAGAAATTTTATATGTTTACCCAACATTATAATATTTAATTTTTTGAGACAGCCTGTACTATTCTTATATGTGTTATAATATTTTAACCTATCATATACATCATCCACTAAAATTTCATCGTGACATATTCATAAATAAAATTGTGGGAATTTTTTCAAATTTTAATTTAAAAAATCATTTTAATTTTTTGAGACACCCTGTATTATTTTTATATGTATAATAATATTCTACCCTATCATATATATCACCCATTATAATTTTGTCTTTATATAATAATAAATAAGATGGTTTAAAATTTTTAAAAATTTAACAAAAAAAAACATATTTAATAAAATTTTTTGAAACATCCCGAATGGGGTTTTTAATGTTTTTGAGTAAAATTTATTAAGTTTATTGTTTTTCAATAAAAATATTGTCAAAAATGTTGTAAATAAAAAAAAATAACATTTTTTGGTCAAAATTCTATTGAAAATCACTTTTTATTTTATATCTTTGTTATTATTTAGGCTATGCAATTTTGGTAAATAATATTTTAGATGGACAATTTAATTGTCTATATTTTTGGTCTATTGAAATTTTTGTATCTATTATAGCTTTTGAGAAAAAACATATTTTAAAAAAATTAAAATAATAAATATCTCAAAAACTAAAAAAGATAGAAAAATTTTATAAAACAAAAAAGATGTAACCTGTAAATTCTCTATTCTAAAAGTTATTTAACTTTTTTCTCTAAACTTAACAGTTATCGAGATATTAATAAAAAATCGATTTTTAGGGATTTTTTCCATGCTATCCCCTTTGAAAAAAATTAAAAATTAAAAAGTTTATTTATTGATTCTTTTGCAGTTTTTTGATGTTTTTGGGTAAAATTTATTAAGTTTATTGATTTTCAATAAAAAATTGTCAAAAATATTATAAATAAAAAAATATATTTTTTTAACATTTTTTGGTCAAAATTCTATTGAAAATCACATTTTATTTTATATCTTTGTTATTATTTAAGATATGCAATTTTTTTAAATAATATTTTAGATGAATAATTTAATTGTCTATATTTTTTGTTTTATTCAAATTTTTGTATCTATTATAGTTTCTGAGAAAAAAATATTTTAAAAAAATTAAAATCATAAATATCTCAAAAACTAAAAGAGATGGAAAAATATTGTAAAACAAAAAAGATGTAATTACAAATTCTCTATTCTAAAAGTTATTTAACTTTTTTTCTAAACCTAATAGTTATCGAGATATTAATAAAAATCGATTTTTAGGGATTTTTCCATGCTATCATCCCTTCAAAAAATAGAAAAATTAAAAAGTTTATTTATTGATTCTTTTGTAGTTTTTTGATGTTTTTGGGTAAAATTTATTATGTTTATTGATTTTCAATGAAAAAATTGTCAAAAATAATATAAAATAAAGTTTACAAAAAATTTTAAATTTTAAAACCAAAAAAAAAAATATTTTAATTTTTTGAGACACTTTGCATCATTTTATTATGTATAATAATATTTCACGGTATTATATATTTCGCCAACAAAATTTTATCTTTATATCTGCATAAATAAAATTGTAGGAAATTTTTAAATTTTAAAAATAAAAAAATATATTTTATTTTTTTGTGACACCCTGTATTATTTTTTTATGTATAATTATATTCTTCCCCATTATATATATTACATATCAAAATTTTATCTT
>JACEGR010012974.1:0-10247 GCA_014170235.1 Listronotus bonariensis
CCATTAGGATCTCCGAAAAACGGTAAGAGATACAGGGTTGGGTACATTGGGGCAAAGTTGCTCATTTTTATGCTTAACAATACATGTTTTGAAATCTTAAAAATTTGCAGCCGTTCCGGAATTATCCGGCAAAACCGAAATTTTCCAAAACAGTTTTTATTGTTTTCTCGGTTTATTTGAAGAGATATTTTAAAACTAACGACATATTAACGTTGCCACTTTTTTCTAGTCTGTAAAATGATGTCACTAAATTTAAATCCGACGTTTCGTCTTTGAGCCACCATCATCAACTTTGTTTTTTTTTAAATGTAGTGGATTATCTGGTTTTAAACTTAATAAAACTCGTAATGTATTGTTTTTTAAAATTATTGCATTATTTGAATTACTATTTGTAAGCTGCGTGCAGATTTCTTTTTTGTGAAATAACTTAAGAAATATACTGGGTGTTTCTCAAAGGACCCTTTTGTAACTATAAATGAATTCATGGGGTGGGTTGTTTCAACTGGAATACACTGTAATAATAACTGCCCATGCATATACGCGGGAAGATAGGCCTTAAATGCCCTCAGGTATGCGCTGCCACTGAAGTTTCTTTCTTAACAGGCATTATCAACGTGGTTTGTCACGTGGAAATCACTTGGAGAGCACTTCCAACAGTGCCAGCAACACAACAAAGTGAAACATTACGTACATAAGGGGCATTGTGATCTATCGCGTATGGTGCAATGGGCAGTTAAATATAAATAGGTGGCGCCCAGTTAAAAACGTTCACCCTCGTAATTCCGGCGGGGAGCCTATAGTCAGCCAAAAGGGTCACCTTTGGGAAAACACCCCGGTATATTTAAGATGACCCTTTTGCTGCCCAGGCAACACAGTAGGCCAGCACGGGTTGGCCTTAAAATGAGTGACATGAGTTTGTTGAAACATTCTCGCCCATTTAAAACAAGTTGATGATGGTGGCTTGCACGTCATGCCTGAGAATGCGGCAATAAATGCAAAACCGAGAAAACAATAGCCAAAATTTCTCGCTTTTTGCCGATGGGCTGCCTCCGGAAGCCCTCGTAAATTTTTATTAAACTTAATATTGCTTCAAGAAAAATGAAGCAACCCTGTCCCACGTTCAACCCCCGTATTTTCTGAAATGTCTTTGGAGAGGTCCTAATGGTAAATTACTCGTTAGAATTATAATCAAGTTCGTATTGATCTGAGCTCGTCAAATACTACCAGCAAACACATAGCTTATAATGTACATGTTTCTTCTCGTATTACATTGATGGTAAAGCACGGTATTTGGCGTGAAAGATTAGATCGAGGAACACTTTGTACGCATTAAATAAACACGTCAATAAGAGCGCAGCGAATAATGGTAAAAATAGCAATGGGCTTCCACAAAGGCGTCATTGATTTACAGTAAATTATGCTTAAACCGTTCATAACATGCAACATTAAAAGGCGAAGACGTATACAGCAATTTACCGAACATTTTATCAGGCCAAATACAGGGGTCGTAACAAAATGTTTATTATGTAGCGTAATGGCACCACAGCGTGGTTAGCACATTTCGACCGAAGAAGCACATTTAGTTTTCTTAGTTTCTTTCTTTAAAAAGAAACCAAAAAGCTAGAAAACCACGTAGAAAACAAATGCACAAAGCGGTCACCTTCGGTCTGAAATTAACGTAGCTAATTTTACCATCATTTTATTTTTATTCGCTCCAAAATACATAATAAACATTTTGTTTGACCTAATTTTTATTTGCATGATTTTTAACAATAAAATGTTATGAAAAGGCCATTTCCTTTAAATTATGTAAAAAAACATAAAATAATGTTGTTTAGCTGCCATTATAAATAAAACAGATCAAAAAAATTGCTTTAATGTTAGTTAAATACCAATGTTAATAATTTGGTTTAAAAAGCATGAATATGCGTTGAAGGTTTGCCTTCAAAAATCCAATATTTATTTGCCTGCAACAAAAACGCGTGCTTTATTTAATCAGGATTGGTATGCCGCCATTTTTGTATGCTTGCCGGCAATTCGCTTGCATGTAAAATTTATTGGCAATTGAGTGTTTATTTAGGGTTGACTTTTTAATGCGTATAAGATGTTGGCATAATATTGCCACCAATTGCCAATGCTTTACCATCAATGCCAATATGAAAATGTACATTGCCGGCAAATAGTGTTTGCTGGGAAGTTTTCCATTCAATTTTTATGATAAATATCTTGAGTGAGAACTTTTAAAAACTAAGATCCAAAATATTATACAGGCGGTTACAAATTCGACGAACACCATTAGGATCTCCAAAACGGTAAGAGATACAGGGTTGGGTACATTGGGGCAAAGTTGCTCATTTTTATGCTTAACAATATTACGTTTTGAAATCTTAAAAATTTGCAGCCGTTCCGGAATTATCCGGCAAAAACCGAAATTTTGCAAAACAGTTTTTATTGTTTTCTCGGTTTATTTGAAGAGATATTTTAAAACTAACGACATATTAACGTTGCCACTTTTTCTGGTCTATAAAATGATGTCACTAAATTTAAAATCCGACGTTTCGTCTTTGAGCCACCATCATCAACTTTGTTTTTTTAAATGGGCGGATTATTTGGTTTTAAACTTAATAAACTCGTAATGTATTGTTTTTTAAAATTATTGCATTATTTGAATACTATTTGTGTGTTGCGCAGATTTCTTTTGTAGGGTCATCTTAAGAAAATATACCGGGTGTTTCTCAAAGGTGACCCTTTTTTGTAACTATAAATACCGGAATTACGGGGTGGGTTGTTTTAACTGGAATACACTGTAGTAATAACTGCCCATGCATATACGCGGTGTGATAGGTCCTGAAATGCCCCCTTGTGTACGTATGCCACTGTTTTTCTTATTTGTTATGTTGCTTTAACTGTTTAGGTGTCTCCAAATGATGGATTTCCACATCACATGTGTGTCCAATGTGTATTGCAGTGTAGTAGAGCCTACACGTTTAAGCAACTTTGTGAAAAATCGGACGCGATTCTTCGTCAGTATGTCAGCCCTGAATTTCAAGTGAGTATCTAGTTTGTTTTTATTATTTTTTATGGAAATATTAATCTATATTATTTTATTTTTTTATTTTTACCCTTACACCTCAAGCCGAGTACGCATAAGCAAGCTAGAACTGTGTAAAGCCGGCTGTCCATGAGAGCGGTTTTCCGCTCGCGGATGATAATTCAGCGTTGTGATTGGTTAGTGCAAATTTAAAATGCTTTTGCGCAATCACAACGCTGAATTATCATCCGCGAGCGGAAAACCTCTCTCATGAACAGTAGGTTTAAAACTAACAGATAATATAGTAACAGAGTTGGGTCGTATTCGAATACTTAGTATTCTGAATAGTATTCAGAATACATTTTGCCGGTATTCGAATAGTATTAGAATACATTTGTGTGTTTGGTATTTGGTATTCGGCAGAATAGTTATTTGGTTAGTATTCGGGATTCTATATTCAAATACTTTTGAAGTATTCGAATACCGGCGTTCCGAGTATTCGAATACCAAAATTGACATGAGTAGAATACCAAAAGGAAACAAAAAGTAGGGAAAAATGAGGTGAGGCCCTCGTGAATACCGAGTATTTGAATACTTTTTCTTCCAAGTATTCAAATATTCGATATTCGAACACATTTTTTTTTCCGGTATTCGTATTCGTATTCGAATACCGATTTTCAGTATTCGACCCAACTCTGTATAGTAATGAGTTTCGGGAGCGTACGCTAGACAGGGCCAAAAAAAATCGACATTTTTTTTTTTAATACAGGGTTATTTTTGACTGAGTATTTTCCTTTTAACACTATATAAAATGCAAGAAAATAGGAACATTTTTTAAATAAAATTATGTCCGAAATTGCTTGCTTTCTATGATACAGGGTGTTAAAATTTTAAGAAAAATATGCCTTTTTTCTTATAACTTCCTACCACTTCAGATATTTCCACAAAATTTTGTACACTTCTTTTGACCATTACATTACATTTTTGCTCTATTTTTTAAATATTACCAGTGGTGTTTGAACAAGATGTGTACTAAATTTTTTGAAGAAAAAAATAGTACGCCACTGCTTTTTTTTAATCAATAACAATTTTGAAATACTCATTTACTTGGGGATTAATTTGACTTCTGGTGATATTTTTATCGTATGACTAACCGTTTCCGTGTAAAAAATAAAAGCCATTTTCATGAATGGTAAATTCGCTAGAACCTGATATGGTGTTTTGTTAGATTTTTGACTGTAGTAGCTTCGTAAGATTAACAATTTTTAATGACATTAAAATTGTAGTAATGTAAGTATTTTACCATACTTTAATACAAATTTATTAAAAACGAATTTTACATACAAAACACCATAACAGATTTTATTGATTTTGCCATGCATTAAAAAGGCTTTTATTTTTTAAACAAAAACCGTTCGTCGTACAGAAAAATATCAAGAGAATAAATAAACTCCAAAGTAAATGATTATTTTAAAAAAAATATTGATTCGAAGAAAAAGCAGTGGCGTACTATTTTTATTTTTTTAATTCAGTACAAATCTTGTTTGAACGCCACTGGTAAATTTATTATAAAATACTTTACAGCAAAAAATGCAATGTAATGGTCAAAAATAAGTGTACCAAATGTTGTGCAAATATCTGAAGTGATAGGAAAGTTATGATAAAAAAGGCATTTTTCTTAAAACTTTAACACCCTGTATCTCGGAAAGAAAACATTTTCGGACATAATTTTATTGAGGCACACTGTTTTAGTTTCTTGCATTTTTATACAGTGCTAAAAGGAAACTACCAACTTAAAAATAACTCTGTATATCGAAAATATTGTTTAAGGTGACAAAAAAAGTATTGTGAAGGTTTGTACCCTTAATAATAATATTTATATATTTTAGAGGTCTATTTTCGCGACCAAGAGTTTTTGACAACAATATTTTTTTTTATGCAAAACTCGGAAAACTGAAAAATTTTACCAATACATTCACCATTCTTAAAGGAGAGTTTGTATTTTTGTTACTACTACAAATATCTATATTTAAATACATGAAATAAATATTTTTAAAAGAAAGTGAATGTGCCACAAAAATGTCTCTTAACATTTTTGAATAAATTTTCATTAAGTTATCATTTGTAATACCACTTAGTGATAAATTAATTTCCGGAAATGTTTTCAAGGCCACAAATATTTTTAAAATTATAGAATTTTCTTAAAATATTCGTGACCGAGAAAAAATTTTCCGGAATAATTTAAGCTCGTGTGGTATTCGGTAACAAAATTTCACACCAAGTTTGTGTTAAATAATATTCTTTTAAATTAATAGAGAGATACGGGTAATTTGGTTACCGCCTACGTTCGTTATTTAAGTAATGCGCTATTTAAATACCGCATACGGTATTTAGTGTTTGTTTTTAGAGATATGGAAGACGCCGTATTACGAACGGTTAATTACACCTGTCTGCGAATTTACAAAATCAAAAACAAATGATTCTTTAATGTGCGAATACTTAAATTTTACCCGTTATTTCAAACACATTTTACTGTACATTTTCCTACTTTTCCAGAAGAATTTTGACTAAAATATTCTCTCAGTAAAGCCAGGTCATTGTCGGCCGAGAATCATAACCTTTTCGTTTCTTTTCCACCTGCGATATTTATATCAAAATAAAAAAGCATGGCCTTATCAAAGATTAGTTGTTTAACTTTACTCCGTGGCTCTATTACAAAAATATTTGTAGAAATCGTCGAAATAAATAATATAACCTTAAAAAATAAACAAAGAAAAATATTGTGCGCATGACAGTTCTATTCGCTATTTTAAATAGCACACAGCGTTATCAGCCCGCAAATTACTCCATGCGGTAACGTTATTACCACCGGCGACGGTAAAAATCGAATCGCGCAGACCTTAACTGTCATAATAGGGCTTACGTTAATACCGCATGACGTTACAGCACCACCCATATCTCTCTAATATTTGTAATTTTGACACGAGCTTTAAAATTTTACTATAAAATAAATATTTTCCATTTTACCAATTGTAGTTGCAAATATATGTAATTTTAGAACTTATCATTGTTTATTCCTTTATATTATACAGGGTGTTAATTAAGTATGTACCATTAATTTAACAGACGATTCTTTAGGTAATTTTAAGACGAAATGTTCATATAAACATGGGTCCGCAAATCCTTCGTTCTCAAGATACAGGGTGTTAAAATAAAAAATAAAAAAGGTTTTTCGTAAATATCTTAAATATCCTTTATCTAATTTTGTTGTAATTTGGCAATGGTATTTATAGCATTAAGGAGCTAATTTAGCCCGAGCTTGATTCAATTTATTAAGTCCAGTGGCGTCTCGAGCGGGATTTGAACGAATATTTTTGACTTAAAAATGTACGCCACTGACTTTTGTGCAATTTTTATCATTTCTTTGGATTAAGCAAATAGAAATACAACTTTTTGGTCTCTTAATGTTTTTCGTATCTGGCTTAGTTTTTGAGAAAAAAGTCGACGTAATTGCATATCCCTGGACCTCACACGGAAGTGGAATTAAATGTTTCTTTTAGGAAATCATTTTTTTAATAAATTGAATCAAGCTCCGGGCTAAATTAGCTCCTTAATGCTATAAATACCATTGCCAAATTACAACAAAATTAGATAAAGGATATTTAAGATATTTACGAAAAACCTTCTTTATTTTTTATTTTAACACCCTGTATCTTGAGAACGAAGGATTTGCGGACCCATGTTTATATGAACATTTCGTCTTAAAATTACCTAAAGAATCGTCTGTTAAATTTATGGTACATACTTAATTAACACCCTGTATATAACGTATTACTACAATTGGTAAAAATAGTTTATTTGAATTTTTTAGACCTATACCTTGCTTTCGTTTGCTTCTTCACTTATGTCTAGTACTTCAGTCTTATGGATATTATTTTACTAACTGTAGTTGTATAAAATTGTCATTTAGGGTCTTAAAACCTTACATTTTTTTATATTATGTTATATCATTTTCTGTAATTATGTATGTGAATGACAGACATGACCTTAAAACAAATTCAATGATTATGTCAAAAAATGTCCACTATAATTCGCTCCAGGGTACCCCATGGCAGGAGAAAAAATCCGATAAATACTTGTGTTGTCATGGTAATGCAACCAAAACTACACATTTGATTGGTCAAAAACATTGGTCTGGAATTTTTATTAATAATCTGTATTAAGCAAAATTTAAATTTTAGGAAAAAATCGTAAGCATCAAGAAGAGTCCCGTAACCAAGCAAAAAAAGAACTGGAAGAACAGTTGAAATTTAGGGCTTCACCACCGGTGAAGATTATCATTGAAGATGTCAAGAGCGACGATTTAGGTGGTACTGAATATGTCACCTATGAGACCACAGTAACAAGTCAAGATGATGACTTACACAAATCATCAGTAGAGGTACCAAAACGAAAATTGAACAAATAATACAGGTTTATCTAAGAATAACTAGACAGCCGCCCAAATAATCCTTTAGAGTATATATTTGACTTTAAATTGTTTTAACTCGGCGGAAAAATACACAGGATGTTTCCTGATTGCGGTAAAGTTTATACCGGGTGTCGATAAATTTATTAGACAAGCCATAACTCCTAGAGTATAAAACATATTAAAATGAGATTTGTCATAGGTAAATAGGTATTGGGAAATTAAATTATATAAATAGACTGCCTGACAACTTAAGACTGTTGCCAGAGAGATTTTAAAAATAGATTAAGGGATATTTTATTGAATTGTACATTTTATTCTCCAGGAAGAATTTATTCAACATGAATTTTAATTGTTTGTTAGGTAATTGTTCTAGATGATAGTTAGTGTTTAGGTGAATATATTTTTTATATCATGATGACGTATGTAAGCAATTTCTGTGATAACATGAATAAATTGAGTATATACTAGCGTAGTCTCTCAAAGTTCTTAACAAATGGGAACTTATTAATTTTACGAAAAAGCCTCCTCATAAAACCTGCTTGATGAGAAAATACAGTTCACAAAAATATTTGAAGGTTGGTTGTAGAGGGTGGCTTAAAACGACTTGTTTCCAAATTGAAACAAGGATTATTTCCTGAACTAGCGGTCCAAACTCTGTGGTGCATGTCATTTATGAAGAAAAGTCCTATAAACATATGTCGGATGTTCGCTGGATCGGACGCTAATATTTTTAAAGGTCTGTTTGAAAAGTAAATATCTTAAATACGAAGCCAGAAACAAAAAATGTATTTACTAGAAAGTTGTATTTAGTTGCTTTAAAAGAAAAAATATAAAACTGCATATAAAGCCAGTGGCGTACATTTTTCTCACAATAATACTTGGGCTGCTGTCCCACTGTACGCCACTGGCGTTTTATGTACTTTATATATTTTTTCCTTTAAAGCAACTAAAAATACAACTTTCTAGTAAAGTACATCTTTTTGTATCTGGCTTGTATTTAAGATATTTTAAAACAAACAGACCTTTAAAAAATATTTAATGCCCTGTATCTTAGAAACGAAGCAACTCCGGACATATGTTTATAGAAACTTTTCTTCATAAAATGACATAAGAAATCACCCTTTAAAGTTTGGTACCTTAGTTGGGAAATAACCCTTATTTTAATTTGGAAACAAGTAATTTTTAAGCCACCCTGTACATCCAACCTTCAAATATTTTTTTGGAAATGTATTTTCTCATCAAGCAGGACTTTTTATGAAGAGACACTTTTTTCGTAAAATTAATAATACAAAAGTTTCCCATTTGGTAAGAACTTGCGAAGACACGCTGTATGGTATGCGCGGGTTGGCAAAAACCGGCTCTTTGTGTATGGTGGATGGATTTTTGGCTTTTTGTATTAGCTTTTTGTGTTTTTTGGTGGTTTTTTGTGTTTTTCTGAATTTTTGATCGTCCTCACCTCAAATTTTAATATCAAATCGGCAAATTAGCAAATTAGCGGCAGACAAAAAATGTCTTTGGAATGATCTACTGATTTCATACAAAATTACCTGCTGTTACGAAGTGGCGGCAAACTGTCAAATCTAAATTTAATTATTTAATAAGAAAAGATGATAATTTAAATAAAATTACAGATTTTTTATCTCCATAGTGTTGTCCTGCAACATTTGCTTTTTTGTAGACAATATTTAATACTTATAGATTTGTCTGGAATTACTTAAAAACCGGTTTTATCCAGAGAGAGCAAGTTCCCAAACTTGTAAAATTATTGGGTATTAGAGAATTATCGCACAGTGAAATAAGGCCAGGTACTTATAATACCAGCCTTATTTTGACATCTGAGCTTGCGCAGATGCAAAGTAGGATAAAGACTCCCTTAATAATAAGTATAGTGTCTGGCTTTATTTATGTCGGTTTAGAGTCGTGCCTTATTTTGGTCTTATTTTAACTTCGGAACTATTCGGCTAACCGAACGGCTGCCAACTACAAAATCGAAAAGTTTTTACAAGTAAAATACTTAAAACCTTGCTTTTTCAAATGTATTTCTGTAATTGTGTTAAACAAATCCCTCACAACACAAAACAATAAAGAAATGGCACTGTCAACATGATTTGCAATAACTCTAAATTATGGGTACAAGCACTATTTAAATAAGGCCGGTATTAATAATTCCCGAGCTTAATAAGGCAACTTGCAATAATTCTCTATTATCATTATCTATGTTATTTCAGTATTCTAGAATAAGTGCTGTTTTATTTTTATGTTTTTAATAAATTATGTATTTCCATTAAAAATAGTTTGTTTACTGGTCTTTTGTATGGATTTTTGTGTGGTGGCTTTTTGTTTAAAATTATAGTGGTTTTTTCCCACAAAAAGCCAGTGGCTTTTATTTTGCCAACCCTGATGGTATGGGAAGAGGAGAGTTTTCGCATATTTCTTACTTTTTGGGTACTTCCGGTCAAACCGGAAATAGCTTCAATTTTAATATTTTAAATGAAACATCTTATTTATTTTAACATTTTTGGATTCCTGAGACATTTTTAAATCAGAATGTGATATTTTTAAAAGTTTTTACGCCTACGTGTTTTTTGTGAGCCATTTTAATATTGCATCTAGGTGGCCATATTCCTTTATTTACTATCTTTATTTTTAATCCGATCGCAAATAAATTGGTAATGTTAGATTCATCAATTTTTTTTAAGTGTGCTTGTAGAAAAAGGGTTGCCATTTGAAAATTAATAGTTAGAC
>JACEGR010012975.1:0-10246 GCA_014170235.1 Listronotus bonariensis
ACGCTTTTTACTATGAAGTGACAATATTTTTTTAATGAAAAATTATTTTCTAATTTTATGTTCGGTTGCATATAAAAGCGTGTTTTTTAGTTTTTTTAAACTATTATTTATTGAAACATCTTTCACTTCCTTATGGTGAGTTTATAAAAAAATTAGCATTTATCATTTAACATTTTACATTTAACATTTAAGATTTAGCATTTAGTAATTTAGATACTGTTTATAAAAATTTTAAAAATAGTTATTTGATCATGCGCATTGTAACAATTTCTCTAGGATCCCTTTTGAGTTTAGGCCAAACAAGTAAAAGAAGTTTGTTGTACATATCAAGAGACATCCTCTTGTACTTAAAAAATTGTTCATGGTCATTTTTCTTTAATTATTGCACAAAAAAATGATACTGGAAAAGTCTTTCGATGTTTATTTAAGTTAATCTTAAGCTTTATCTTTCAAAAAAGTGGCTGAAGGGGCAGATTTATCACGTAGATTTGATGTTTACTAAATAGTGCTGATCAAAACAATAATAAAACCAAAATTAATAAATTATGACAGTACAGAAAACACTCTGACAAGCGCAGTCGTATTTTCATTTAGCATTTAATTTAAGAAGATAAAAGTTGGTCAACTCTTAAATGATAAATGTTAAATGTATTTTATGAACGTCTACATGAATCACCATAAGCCGAACTTTTGTTAAATTCTAAATGCTAAATGTTAAATGTTAAATTAAATGCTAATTTTTTTTTATAAACCCACCATACTTATTTGCCACATTTCTGTAGCAATCCGTTTGCTATTACCCTTCTTGCCAGCAGGAACGCACAAATCTTTGCTACCTCATCTCATTTCCTGCTACGAAAACTGTGTTTAATGAAATCGTTTGCGAAAACGACGGATTCAGCAAATACCGAGAAACCTTGTCGCGTTGCAGGAAGTGTCGTCGCTTTTGGTCGGATCGCCTATATTTTGCTGCAGTTTCAACGGAAAACCGTCGACTAACCGCCGTTCTTTTAACCAGGATATCAGACTTCGTAGCAGGAAAATCGAGAATGACGTCTGTACTAAGGCAGAATTTTGTTGACAGTGTTGTCAGGTGGCAAAAATTGATATTCAGTAGGCAAGAAGCAGGTGATATAAAAATGACAAGCAAATGAGCATCTAGTTACTATTTCTAAACATTTTATGTTTTATAAACTGATAAAAAGCAATCAATTACTATACCATATTTAAACCGTTTTTAAAAACGCCCCATCATGTATATGGCGTCTTTTGTAACAGAGTGTTTAATAACAGTGCCGTATTATCCATTAGGCTGACTAGGCTACAGCCTAGGGCGCCATGAAAAATACTCGCCAGACAGGGGAGTTATAGGCGCTAGACTTTTTGCAGTCAAAGTTGACTACAAAAATATCGGCATCTTGTCGCCAATTTCGACTACAACTGTAGTTGTAACTAACGTGTCAGTCGACGGGATCGGCCCAGTGGCGTAGCGTGCAGGGGGGAGGCTGTCAAGACCACGGCGGGCGTATTTTCGACCAGAATCCCTTCGTCTACCTGCTCAAAGAGTCAAAGCTACAGTTAGTAGGTTACCTAAAAAAAAAAAGATAAATTTATGATACTGTTGGATATCCTAAACAACTTGACAACATTGAATAACGTAATGCACCAATCCCTCATTCATGGATTGGAGCTTTTGGGTTGATTCAGTCGATTGGTCAGTTTGGCAACGGCTTTACAAGGCTGCCGATTAGTCAAAATTAGCAAGGCCATTTTTATTTACATGTATTTTTTTATTTAGTACAAAACGTCAAGACCACGGAGAAAAGACTTTTAGATTATTGGGAGAACAGCAACAAACAGGTAAATAAAGTTAAAACATAAGAACATGTTATTAAAAACTGGCGCCATTTTTATCCATTTAATGCTAACTGGTTTTTATTTAATTTTTTTTGCACGGTATGCCACTGCTGGTGCTGCAAGTGGCAACCCTAGTTACAATTTTGGTAATTTTCTAGAAACCTACGGCAACCTCCGATTTTGACAAAATTTGTTATACGAGGGTTTTGAGGCGCTGATCACGAATCTGAAAGAATTTTTGGCGGAAACGTTTCGTTCTTGAGATATTCATCATCAGACTTGAATTTTAAACTAATCTTATTTTTACAATATTCCCCCTTCTTTTTGCACACAATTTTTGATTTAAAGCTAAAGTGGCACACAATATTTGATTTTCACCTTTTAAAACCCCGTTTTTTTACGTATTTTACATTGTTGGTACATTAAATTGCATAGCTATACTTTGAATCATTTCAATCCCAGTGTGCCATGAAGCCCTATGTGTATGTATGGTTGCCGCATTATCAAAGAAAACCCACGCAATTTAATGCAAAAATAATGTAAAAACGTAGAAAAACGGGGTTTTAAAAGGTGAAAATCAAATATTGTGTGACACTTTAGCTTTAAATCAAGAATTGTGCGCAAAAAGAAGGGGGAATATAGTGAAAATAAGCTTAGTTCAAATTTGAACTTTGATGAAGAATATCTCGAGAACGAAACGTTTCCGCCAAAAATCTTTCAGATTCGTGATCAGCGCCCCCAAAAACCTTCGTATACCAAATTTCGTTAAAATCGGAGTTGCCGCAGGTTTCTAGAAAATTACCACAATTTTAATTAAATTCACGAAAATTGCTGATTTGCTTTTCAAACTTGTGAGGGAGGGAAGGGGGTCAGAGCCAGATTATGCATAAGGCGTAGTAGGCAACTGCCTATGGATGGGCTTCACACTGGAAGAAGCGTCGCGCAACCAGAAAAAATGAAAACATTTGAAATGTTTCGTAAAATCCAAATTACATTTAAATATTTGTATCGTTAATACTAATAGTATAGGGTGATATATACTTTTCCTTACTGCGATATATTATACTGTTTAACAATATTTTTATATCAAAAATCACTTACCTAGTAGCTTTTTATCATTTAAGAATTAAAAAAGGTCCTCATTTAAAAAATATTGCATGGCTTTTCAATGTAAATCTCATTAGCAGCCTGATAACTCCAAATTTATTTTAAATAACAATGACAGCGATGACAGTTTTATATTATACTTTGCAACACTAGTGTTGTAAAAGTACTTTGCAACACTAGTGTGATATAAGGCATTTTCTCTGCATGAAAAGAGTGTGCTATTTACTATTTTCACATGTGGTCGTAGGGAAAAGCTTAAAATCAACTGTTATGTTGAGAATTAATCGAGCTAATTTAATTTTACCAAATTCTTTCAAAATTTTGTAGGGGTAAAGCGTAAAGCAAAAATTGATAAAAAATTTGATATTTTAAATTGCAATATCTTCAAAAGTTTTAACTCTATCGATTTAAATGTAAAACAATTAAGTTTAGACTCTCGGCATTAAGTTTTGGACTTGTTTTAAAATTGCCATATCATACGTAGGTCAAATCAAGATCAAATATTGTACAGGGTGATCAAAAAATAATTTCAATTTTTCAGAAAATCAAATAGCCATATCTCTCTTATTTTAAATGGAACACCCTGTATTTTTTTACGTCACATGATGACAAACAAAATACTCTTTCAAATGGTGTATAGGTTGCCTATACCTATCTTTTATACTTTTTAAGTAAATTCCGTTTTAACATATTTTTATTCCAAATGTCTATTTAAATGTAAGTAGGCTGTGATATAGCTATGCCTATTTACTAAGCCGTTATTGCAAAATATAAATTTGTTGGAAAAAAGCACAAAATTAAAAGATTTTGTATTATCCGCCACTATTTTTAAAATTCACAGAAAAAAAATCATTAGTTGCTTATAATGCTACTTCCAATAACACTTATTTTAGCTGAATGTGGTAATGATAAAACTTGTGTTTTTAAACAATCCTAATAACGCTTCTGGTCAGTTATGACGACATTCTGTGACCTATAACTCATTTCTTCCATTATCCATAATCACTGAGTCAAATTTTTTAAAGCAACAATTAATGTTATCAGATGGTTTCTCCTGGAATATTTTTCAGGATTAACTCTAGACTAAAGTAAACCATTTTTTTCACATCCTACCAGTGGAAAGTGGAAAGGAATTCCTCTTACAAAAGAAAGTACCGAGGTACCGTAGGAAAGTACATATGATTTGGGAGCATTGCTTTAATGGTAAAGGGGTTCAACCTTACGAAGGTATGTATAGTTAATGTGTGAGAAGGGTCCCGTTTTAAGGTGAGGAGCCCTTTTTTTAAGAACAAAAAGGGGCTCCGAGTTGTGTTGGAGGGGCCTGGTTAGTAAAATTGGATTTTAAAATAAATGTCACCTTTTTCTGGTATATCCAATGGTGGTGTTTTAAATCATTATTTTCAATGATGTTTATATTAGAGAGATATGGGTGCATGGTGCTGTAACGTCATGCGGTATTAACGTAAGCACTATTATGACAGTTTAGTTCTGCGCGATTCGATTTTTACCGTCGCTGGTGGTAATAACGTTACCGCATGGAGTAATTTGCGGGCTGATAACGCCGCGTGCAGCGTGCTATTTAAAATAGCGAATAGAATTGCCATGCGCACAATATTTTTCTTTGTTTATTTTTAAGGTTATATTATTTATTTCGACGATTTCTACAAATATTTCTGTAATAGAGCCACAGAGTAAAGTTAAACTACTAATCTTTGATGAAGTCTTGCTTTATTATTTTCGGATAAATGTTGCAGGTGGAAAAGAAACGAAAAGGTTAAGATTGACGGCCGACAATGACCTGGCTTTCTGAAAGAATGTCTTAGTCAAAATTCATCTGGAAAAGTGGGAAAATTTTCAGTAAAATGTGTTTAAAATAATGGAAAAAAACTTTAGTATTCGCAAGGATCATTTGCTTTTTAATTTTTAAATGAGACGTAAAATATTTTTAGTGGCAAACCCACATGGTTTTCGACATGGTTTCTACGATAAATGTGATTAAACAAAAAAAGTGTTTTTTTTAACACGCTTTTATTAACTTGGGTTGTAACTATCTATCTATCCATCTGGCTGCCTATGTAACGGAATTTTTGAGCCTAATTTTAACCAACTTCCAGCTATTCGATTTCTTTGAAACTTTGCACACGTATTAAGGACCCATGACAATGCAATAATCTGCAAACAGTATCCCGTTATCTTGTTTTTGATCGCCAGGAAAAAAATTCCATTATATTATAAAAACAACACCTAGGTTGCCATCTGTTGGCAACATTTCAAACTTTGCTATTAAATGAGGAAGAAATTTTTAGTGGGTTGCAATATGTTGGCAACGGTCCAAACATTGCCTGGATTGCCATCTGTTGGCAAAATTTCAAACTTTGCTACTTAATGAAGAAGAAATTTTTAGTGAGTTGCAATCTGTTGGAAAAATTTTAAAATTTGCTACTCTTGTTCATTAAAAAAATTTCGCCATTTTGTCAAGAGTTGCAAAAACTAAAAAATGAAAAATAATTAATAGTTTAAAAAACTAAAAAACACGCTTTTATATGCAACCGAACTAAAAATTAGAAATTAATTTTTCATTAAAAAAAATCTTGTCATTTCATAGTAAAAAGCGTGGGGTGCTTAATATATTAAATGTTATAATTATTATATTTGCCAATATCTATGATGGAAAAGTTATGAAAAAATAGTAAAATGCACCCCACGCTTTTTACTATGAAATGACAATATTTTTTTAATGAAAAATTATTTTCTAATTTTTAGTTCGGTTGCATATAAAAGCGTGTTTTTTAGTTTTTTAAACTATTAATTATTTACATTACCTTGTTCTCGTAAATCCCAATATTAAGTAAAGAGAGAAATTTGAACTGTTATCAAAGGAATGTGTTACACCTGTTAGTACGTTATGTTCTCCTGCTCCTAAAATAGTCAAAATCGCCTGACGTTCATGATTGGCATTGCTTAAATTCCAGAGAAATTTTTGATGGCATTATTTTTAAATATGATTAAAATAAAATAATTTCAGAGAATAATTTATAATAATCTGGGACACTAAGAAGCATCCAAATTAATTAATTTTATTTTGATTTCGTTAATAATGAAATATTTAAAGGGGTAGGTATATATTTTTTTATCAAACAAATAAATAAATAAGTAGGAGGCATTAGACGGTGTAGTTATTGTATTAATAATACATTTTCCTAGTGATGACAAAGAAAGAAAGTATTGAACAGTGATCAGTTTTCCCCACTTCTTCTGCAATCCTAATACTTGTGAACAGAAAATCGACCGAATTGTGGGGTTAATTTGACCGATGATGGTGAATGAAAATGGTGGGAGTTTGTTGAATCGGATCGGTCTTTGTCGTTGGTAAGTAGTAAGTAACATTTAAATTAATTGCTTTTATTATTTAACTGATTTAAATATTACCTGGTGTTAAGTTTATAACTATGTGAATAAAAAATTTGACAAATGTTTTTTATTGCGACTTATTTTTAACAATAATAATACTTTTTTCGATCTTAGTGGTATAAAATAGTATAAAATTAATTGACTAATTGAGAATACTGTCTTACTTGAATTTTCGTTAATTATTACCTCTGTTATTTTCTACTTTCCTGATTCAAAGGAAGAATAAAATCGGCTGAGCTGTGGTGTTGCGGCGTTCATACTGCCGGTTTAATTTTTTGGAATTCTTTTTGTTGGTTACTGAAAATAAAAATAGACAGACAGTTTAGTATCGAGTCAATTTTATTTTAAAAGCTTGTTTACCGCTTTGTTAAGCTGCTTAATAGTTTAAATATTCATTTTTGTATAGAAGGAACAGTTTAAAAATGTAAATTCGGTGCTCTTTGATAAGAAAAAAAAATCACAAAAAGTTTAAAGCAAATAAATCGGCATGCTTGTCTTCGCGGCCGCCTTTGCTATATTTCTTTTATAATATTCCGGTTGATGCAGCTGGTCATCACACTATGGGATAGAAATTTTTTTCTTGTCAAAATTCTGAAACTTACCAATCTAACTTAAAATGAGGTGCTTTTTACTGGAAAAATATTATAAATTATTACAAATGCTTTTTGGAAACCTAAAACATATATGTTATTTTAAATTTACACCCCCATAACATTATTATTTTTTATTGTACAAAATAAACTAAAATATCAGCTTGTTTGGTTAATTCGGTAGTATTCTAATCAGTAATCCGATGATTATTATCTCATATGATATACAAGGTACGACAATAGGTTTAATTTTTTTAAAATGGAATACCCTGAATATTATATCACCACCTAAAAAATATTTTAAAATGCTTTAAAAAATACTACATTTGATGTATCTATCTCAATTAGTTTCGAAAATATGACCATCCAAATCTGAAAAATAATTTTAAATTATTCTTAGAAGCGTAATAGAGATACATTTTCCCAACTTTCTTTATTTTTTAACGTATTAAATAAATAAAAACACTGTTTTGTTGGGTAGATTTTGTAGAATCTATATCTTTCATCAGAATGCTTTTATCTTTTAGGACATACAGTGTAGGACAAAACATATTAAATTTTAAAATGGAAAACCTTGTAAATTATAAAAAAATCTTGTATCTGTCCTTTACACTCAGAAGTAGCAAAAAGTAGAAAGGCAATTGTAAGTACAAAAACTGATAAAGAAAGAGGTAAAAAATCTTTGACAAAAGTAGCGAGACTTCACGAGACTGCATCGGAAACACAACAATATATAGCTCTTATTATTTAAACTCTTTTACTTTTTTAGTAAACAAGGCTAATAATAAACTAAGTAGATTAAATGTTGTATATTTATGTTTACTTAAAATACATTTTCAAGTTTCTTATTACCCTAATAACCATCCTTTTATAATTTTGCGTACATGTAGTTTGGAGTATCTACTTTGAAATACACAGCATAAGCCATTAAAATTTCAAAGTTGCTTTTTGGCCAAAATAATGGATTTCTATCCCATAGTGTATCGGCACGTCGCTGTAAAAGATAGCGGCCTTTTTTAACACGCTTTTATTAACTTGGGTTGTAACTATCTATCTATCTATCTATCTATGTAACGGAATCTTTGAGCCTAATTTTAACCAACTTCCAGCTATTCGATTTCTTTGAAACTTTGCACACGTGTCAGGACCGATGAAGATGCAATAATTTAAAAACAGTATCCCGTTATCTTTTTTGAATCGCCAGGAAAAAAAAATTCCATTATATTATAAAAACAACACCTAGGATGCCATCTGTTGGCAACATTTCAAACTTTGCTATTAAATGAAGAAGAAATTTTTTAGTTTTTACACAATTTGGTTAGTTGCACCATGGGTGTTCAATTTTTATGAACAATAAAAATATAGGGTTAGTTGCACCATTAGTTCAAGGATTCCATAATAAAAATTACATTATGTGTAATGTATACATAATACATAATGTGCAATTAATAAAAATTAACATTCTTTTTTTGGATCGCCAGGAAAAAAATTTCCTTTATATTATAAAAATATAAAAACAACACCTAGGTTGCCACCTGTTGGCAACATTTCAAACTTTGCTATTAAATGAAGAAGAAATTTTTTAGTGGGTTGCAATATATTGGCAACGGTCCAAACATTGCCTGGATTGCCATCTGTTGGCAAAATTTCAAACTTTGCTACTTAATGAAGAAGAAATTTTTAGTGAGTTGCAATCTGTTGGAAAAATTTTAAAATTTGCCACTCTTGTTCATTAAAAAAAATTTTCGCCATTTTGTCAAGAGTAGCAGAAACTAAAAAATGAAAAATAATTAATAGTTTAAAAAACTAAAAAAACACGCTTTTATATGCAACCGAACTAAAAATTAGAAAATAATTTTTCATTAAAAAAAATATTGTCATTTCATAGTAAAAAGCGTGGGGTGATAAATATATTAAATGTTATAATTATTATATTTGCAAATATCTATGATGGAAAAGTTATGAAAAAATAGTAAAATGCACCCCACGCTTTTTACTATGAAATGACAATATTTTTTTAAAGAAAAATTATTTTCTAATTTTTAGTTCGGTTGCATATAAAAGCGTGTTTTTTAGTTTTTAAACTATTAATTATTTATGTTTTTGTATTATTTTCAAAGGGTACCGAATTTGCGCTTTTAAAATGTTCTTACTATACATTTTGATGTACACAAAATACCTCTTGAAATGTTTGTGATCCTAATAGAAATGGAGATGAAACCGGCTGAACTTGGGGCACATTCGACCGACACACACAAGCCTAGCTAGCAAGCAAGCACTCGATTAGTAAGTAAATTCATAGTCGAATGATTAATTTCTTTCTAATTAAAATTAGAGATTAGTTTATACTCTGTCCAAGTTACAGATACAAAATTTTAAACGTGATCAATGTGTAATATCGCGTTTTCTCTACAGCTATTTGTTGAAAGACATATATACATCAATTTTAGGCGTTCGACCAATTATAACCGCGGTAATAATTGGTGACAACTTTGACGTATAATACATTGTTTAAACGTCAACATAACCGATTGGTAAATACCGTTTTAAAATTGGTTCTTCGCCTAAAATTGGTGAATAAAAGATAAATTGTAAACCTAAAGCATTGCCAATAGCTGTACGAAAACGCAATATTATGGGTTGATCACGGTTTAAAATTTTGCATATGTAACTTGAACAGAGTTTAGAACAGGGGTGGCCAACAGGTCCTCATCCCGATTTTGTACTTTTTAACAGTGCCCCAACTCCTTCTATAGTACTTTTAAAGAGCAAAAAAGGTCCCTACCTCATTTTTTCAAAACAATAATTCGTAATTACCGCCCGCCTTTTTCCGACTTTCCGCCTTTCATTTTCACATTTTTCGCCTCTGCAGCGTTGCGCCCTGGTGCACCACCCGGTAAGCACGGCCCTGGTTTTAGGTATTTGGTTTTTGACTGGACTGGATCGACTGGACTAATAGTCGCGATCGACCGGTTGATCGCGATCGACGGGTTGCCAACCCTGTCTAGGTATTTATATTTTTGACCTTGCTACGATCGACTCGACTTATAGTCGCGATCGACCGGTTTTCCACCCCTGGTTTAGAACATCATTCGACGATAGTATAGTCGAGAGTTTAAGAGGGTTTTAAACTTTTCACTATACTTACTAAAAAAATAAATAATAGTTTAAAAAACTAAAAAAACACGCTTTTATATGCAACCGAACTAAAAATTAGAAAATAATTTTTCATTACAAAGAGTTTGTCACTTCAGAATAAAAGCGTGGGGTGCATTTACTAT
>JACEGR010012976.1:0-10240 GCA_014170235.1 Listronotus bonariensis
TATTTAAACTCTTTTACTTTTTTAGTAAACAAGGCTAATAATAAACTAAGTAGATTAAATGTTGTATATTTATGTTTACTTAAAATACATTTTCAAGTTTCTTATTACCCCAATAGAAGTCGTCATATCCTTTTATAATTTTGCGTACTTGTAGTTTGGAGTATCTACTTTGAAACACAGCATGAGCTATTAAAATTTCAAAGTTCCTTTTTGGCCAAAATCATGGATTTCTATCCCATAGTGTATCGGCGCGTCGCTGTAAAGGATAGCCTTTGTATAAAATAGTCCGATTGCAGGCGGCATTTTTAATGTTTTTTGTATTATTTTCAAAGGGTACCGAATTTGCGCTTTTAAAATGTTCTTACTATACACACATCATGTCTCATTTTGGACCGTCGTCTTTCCACGTATTGGCAAAAATTACTCATAAAGGTTTTGAAGTGGCACGATGTGTATAAAGAATGTACCAAAAATTGTTAAGTCGGTGAGATAAGTGATTAATTTATTAATAAAGTTTTGTACAGTGTAACATAAGGGACGCCGATATACGTTTTTCTTGAAATATAAGATATCATATTATTTTTAATTTATGAATCTTACAGTACAGAGTCTTTCATTACAAAGTTTCCAACAAAGGTTTCCTGTCGGTAGTGGTGTAAGTAGTCAGCAAAAGGTTAAGTAATCTAAAAAAGTAAATGAAAATTAGTTACAGATATAATATAAATAAAGTAATTATTACTCTATAGCCAAGTGGCAAGGCAGCCTCTAATATGTATAAGCTCGAATGTACGTGTAAAGAATGATGTCATTGACAGGTTGGCCATATTTGCTGCTGAGCACACCATCGCATTTGTTTCCATTGTTTCTTATGGAAAAATTGTTAATATCTAAATATTTTTTTAATTGAAATTTATTTAAAGAAAATACCACCCTTTTGTTCCGTTTTTACCTTTTTAATGTGTGCTGAACGAGATAGTGTTTCGTTTTTCCGTTTTCCGGCTGGTTCGACTAACAGAGAGGAGAATGTTTAAATGCTCTTTCAGCTGAAAGAAGAAATGCATGGATTAAACCTTTGAAAAGGGTGCCTTAGAGTGAAACTTGGTCGTATTTGTTTCAGGCATCTTACAAACAAATGTGCAATTTTATACAAAAAAAAAAAAGTTTTGGAAATTATGTTGCTTTAGATTAACCATTTAAAGTATAAAATTTAGGTTTTTTAGATCTGTTTTAGGCAGACCTGTTACTTTGGAAGATAAAACCAATCCAGACTGGATATTTAACCAAATAGGAGATATGTTTCAACTGCCCAACCAGAAACATCTGCCTCATCGAGATATGAAAGAACAGTTAAAAGGGCTTAGATTCAAACAGAGGTATATTGTAAATACCATATAAAGCTTAACGTGCTTTTAACTTATTTGATTTCTAGAGCCAAACCAAAGCATTCCATGAATTTGAAGATGTTTCAAGCTCCAATCCAAGGGAACATTTTGCTGAACATGAGAATATTTCAGCCAGGAAATCAACTGATGAATACTTAAGCCAAATATTTCATGAAATAAATGTTTGAAATTTTATAATTGACATTTTGTTATTGCTATTCGTATGGCAGGGACGTGCCCAAAATATTGTGAGGCGTGCCACTAATGGCACACGTGCTAATGGTTCGCCATCCATGTAGTACCTATGGTTAGGCGCGCTTCTGGCGGCTTTGGTTGTATCGGCGAGCGTCGATCTCCGAAGTTAAGCAGTGGAATGCGCGCCCATAATTTGGATGGGTGTCCGGCGACAGCGGTGTTTTGGGCAACGGCACACGGTGTTTCTGCTCGGGGATGCGGACCGAGCAACAACCATCCAAGTTATGGAATGAATGGTGTGTGAATGAGAAGGAGTAGGGGTCAAGGTACAATAAGCCTTCAGGCTGCAGTGTACCACCTAGGGGGCGGTCGTCGGACCTGGGTGGGATGACCCCGAAAGGGTGAAAAAAAAAAAAAGTACCTATGGTTTCATAAAATCAACACAAGTGTCTTGGATAAAATTGTTGTATTATTTAGTGCTTTTTTATATTTATGTTTTTTTACAAATGCCAGTAAACTAACTTTTAATTAAAAATATTATTTTTTAATTAAAATACAAATACATTTAC
Source organism: Listronotus bonariensis (assembly GCA_014170235.1). Classification (NCBI taxonomy): domain Eukaryota; kingdom Metazoa; phylum Arthropoda; class Insecta; order Coleoptera; family Curculionidae; genus Listronotus; species Listronotus bonariensis. The sequence continues at coordinate 2,147 of JACEGR010012976.1, forward strand.
AAAATGTATCTGTATTATAATCAACAATTGTAATAAATACAATTGTCTACTATAATATTATTATCTTATTTTTATTTAAAAAATATTAATGTATAATTATAATATTATTGTTTCTTGGATTATATAAACTTTTAGGTACTTTTTGTATTCCATACATGTGTATATGTATAAATTAGTAAATTCCTTTAAGCTAAAGGGTGTTGGTTACTGCTCATTTGATGTAATTATTTAGTTCAATAAAGGACATTTAATAAAATAAAACATGTTACGAGAAAAAGGTAAAACAGCGTTTATATTGAATTATTTGAATTTTTACTTCCTAGTTGTTTAAGAAATTTACTGGTTTGAATTATAAATGGGATAATTTTGGCGTCATTAAAAAGTTATAGTAAAAACTTTTTATATTATCTGTGAATAAAAGTATGGAATGAATTCCACTATAAAATGTTATGTCTGGCAACACTGCTTTATCTTGGTTTTATTGGATCCCGATTGATACCAGCGTCCTCTATTGTTTTCTAATAGAAATAGTAAAATTTTAAACCCATTTTTTCAAAATAGTGCCGTTGTTGTTTAAACACCTTCCTCTAGGTCTCCCTTTTATATTAATATAAAAAAAACATATACAGAGTGTTCAAAAAAATAGTATACATTTAAAATTTGATACTGACGTTACTTTTCTCAATGGATTTTGATACGGTTTTTTAATAGATAAAGTAATTTAAGAGAAAGGTTTATATGTATAATAATATCTAAAAAAACATATACAGAGTGTTTAAAAAATTAGTTTAAAGGATAGTCACCAAATATGGAATACCATTTTGTTTTATTAAACATAATTTCAGTGGCAGCGCGGCGCGCGCCGGTGGGCGCAGTTGGGTGAGCGCCCAACCTAAACTGTTCTTGTCCAATCGCTCGCCCAACCTGCTAATTGAGCAAGAAGCAAAGAAACGTGAAAACTGCCTGGAAAAAGAACATGACTGTTTTAATAAACCATTTATGAAAATTATATTTAAAACATCCCAATTACAAAATTTTTAAATAAATGATCCTTGGTAGTGGGTATTGTCTTACTCTGGCCACCCCCACTCCTTTTCCTTTGACCCCGCCCCACTCCTTGCCCCTTCCACTTGGCTCCTCCCTAACCAATGGGATGGCTCAATAGAATTCGGCCAATAGAATCAAACCTGCGGTTTTTTCTGTGTGGTGGAGCCTTAGGATTCAAGTAATAAAATTTGGCAAAAGAATAGTTGTTGCCCCGAATAATTTCAAGGTCAAAACAAAAATAGCTGCGGTTAGATAATAAACGTTAAAAAACAGTGTTAAATAAATAAAAATGTAGTAAAGCATTTATTTTTAAATAAAAAACATACATTGTTGCCATATTGCTAAATTATTTTTGGAATAATGCCTTATAAAATAGGATATTTAAACTTTTCTTACAGATCCTGTTAATGGTGAATATATTACTAGTTTGTCATGAATAATTAAACAGTAAGCATTTGTGTTGGCAGGAAAGTTTTCTTTTGTTTTAATCCCTAGTCTTACACCAATAATGCTAGAATTCAGGATTTCATTTTGTCTTAAACAATCAATAACAATTAAGGTGCATTGTTTTTAAAGTTATAGGGAGTTAAAAGTGGCTCGTTTTCTTTTTCGTAACAGCTTTTCTAAAACTGTGAGTACATTTCATAGAGAGTGGCTATTATAACTCTTGAAAACTCCAAAGTTTATTTATTAAATGGATTAAATTTAGAATTTAAATAAAGCTTTGCATGTGATACATCACAATGATTAAACTAGCTACAATTTTTCTTGCAGTTCTCCTTTTGAGCTGTTTGAAAACCTAAAATTATTCATCCTGCATATTTCTACCTGCACCGAAGTCTTAATGATACATGTAAAAGGTTTTCCAATCGGTATTGAGGGATGTTCTGTTAGTTCCCAACTTCTAAAACCGATATCAAATTCTGTTCCACTTCCAAAAATCTGTAAAAGTTCTTGTCGTTCAGCATTAGATAATGTAATATGGGGTAGCTTCCAAGCAATATTATCAATATTAACTTCTACATTTTCTTTAATAACAGTGTTAAGAACAGCATTTTTATCGAAAGAACTTTCTAATAATATCAGTTCATGCTTAACATTTATAAGTATCTTTTGAAAATCTTTAGCAAATCCTATAAATGTCCTTAGTGGAACACAAATATTAAAAGTTCCGTTAGAGGCCATCCCGTCGCATGTATAATCATCTTCAATACTCCAACCAGCGCTTTTATATTTAATTACCATTGTAAGAGACATAACTTTCATTGTTGCTGCCATTCCAGGATATCTAATCGAGTCAATATATTTTCCGCCATCTTCAAAACAAAATTTCTTTAAAGAGGTGTCCAACAAAGTTGTTTACAAGTTTAGCAGTGTCTAAAACTCTTTCATCGGTCCTTTTAAAAGTAGTTCTTCCAAATAAATATGACTTGCCCAAAGTAGGGTGTATATATTGGTTTTTACACCGGTATTCGAATTTCATCATTTTTTTAATAGAGCTGGAGTACGGTAAATGGCTATGTCTTTTTATTTTTTCTAATAAAGTTATCACAGCTTAACGAATCTGTCACGTTTAAAATGTTCATTTTTACAGTTCCTAACAAGAAGCCCTATGGATGCAAGAAATCTTATATTTTCTTCTGTTGAGTTTTTTAGTGTTAGCTGGTTAAAATTGATAATTTTCTTGGCGTTATATTTAATAACCATAACACGTGTGCTTTGCAGTATAGTGACACACACAGCACGAATTAATTACGTATAAATACTTTCTCAAATGTAATGTAATAGTAATAACTTCTCCTCTAAAGTTAACCAATTCACCATCTTGATCAACCAGTTTTAATACAATGTTGCTGATAGTTTTAGTAGATACAGGCATATAAAGCACATTTTGAGAAATTTCTATAACTTTAAAACTAGCTGGTACTGATGGCGAAAATTCATGTTTTGTATAAATTAGCCTATTATTGTGATAGGCGCCAGTAACGATAATACTCTTGATTTTAATCACGTTAAATTTCAGAATGTTTACGGGTATTTGCGATACATGTTAAATGTAGAACTTCTCAAAGCAAAATGTTATAAAATCCCAACAATTTTCCAAGAGAATTTGTCTTAGTAAAGTCAACTGCAAGAGAACATTTCAGTTCACATTTGAGAGTATCAACATTACCCTTAGACTAAGGATGCAATTAAAATCCTTGATAGCTTTTTTTCTGGAATTGCTTGTTGTAAAAAGTCGTTTATCGTACTTATTTCATATAATCCAGTGGGAATTTCTAGAGTAATATTACCCGCATAAATTTTTTTATTGCTAATATTATTGTTTGGTATAGCGTTAAACATTTCCAAACTAGCTAGACCAAGCTCGTACTGACTACCTGCATCCTTGATAGCTTTTTTTCTGGAATTGCTTGTTGTAAAAAGTCGTTTATCGTACTTATTTCATATAATCCAGTGGGAATTTCTAGAGTAATATTACCCGCATAAAATGTTTTATTGCTAATATTATTATTTGGTATAGCGTTAAACATTTCCAAACTAGCTAGACCAAGCTCGTACTGACTACCTGCATCTCTCAAATAGATAGGCGAGATATAATTTGCTTTTAAAATGGAACCATTACCACCTAAGCTATAGGTATGCATGACTAAATTTATTTCTTGGGTCTATCTGTATTTATAGAGTTTTAAATGGAGTAGTACCGTTTTTGTATGGTCCTAAATATAAATCGCAACCAGTTTTACTAATCGCAGTAGATTCCATTGTTTTACTGTGTGTCTTTTTTCCTCCAACCTTTCTTGCGCCGCCTTACAATCTTTAACAGCTTTTACGATCCCTGATATTCCACCGCTAAGTGCTCCTACGGCGCTTAAGCCGGCGAAAAGTGGTATTAAAAATGGTAGAAATTCTGCGACTACAGGACTAAGAAAAGTACTATATCAGCGGGTTTTCTTTTCCACTCCATTAAATGCTTTCGGTGCTACAGCAGCAGAAAAAAGATGTTGCGGTTTTTCCGCGTACAATGCCTCCCTCACTTTTTGAAACGAGGTCGCAAAGGAAATCTCCTTGCCTCTCCAGGCAGTTTTTTTCTTAATTAATTTTTTCTTAAATTTCTGCATGATTGTACAGCACAAAGTCTTAGTTAGAAATACTAAGTGTTGAATCAGAATCTTAAGCTTAGCCAAGTGTTATGATTTGATTTCCACCAGTCGATAAGGCAACACATGTCTAGAGCGACATAAAGACCATAGAGAAAAACAATACCATATTTAATAAAACAGTCTGTTATTTGTAGGAACAGTGCCGTATTTAAAAAAATGTGCCGTATTTGAAAAAAACAATACCGTATTTGAAAAAACGGTGCCCTATTTGAGAAACCAGTGCCGTATTTGAAAAAACGGTGCCGTACTTGAGAAAAACAGTACCGTATTTGAGGGAAACAGTGCCGTATTTGATAAATATGATAATTAAAACTACAGTTTAAAGTGATTAAAACATTATGAATTTATTTAAAATAAAGGTTTATTTCATGTTGAAAATTTTTATTTAAAAAGTATTAAATTTGGTACACATACAAAACTGTATTCTAAACTTAATAATTATATCTAATTATCTAACTACTGTGTAAAACTAATAATGAAAAATATTACAGCCAATACTCATTCTCGTTATCAAAAAAGAAAAATCGGAGGAACTTTCGTCGTTTCCTACGTTTATAATGAGTGGTTCGATTGTTTCGTCTATGCAGTAATCTAGGCCCCACATTTTTTCTTCAATTTCTGTAACATGTGGACCAGTTTTCTCCATCTATTTCACTTACGGCCTTTTTGAATAGCACCTGAACATATACAATTTAAATGTGGTATTATGACTTGCCACATAACTTTTTATTTGTGCCCATATTAACTCTATCGGATTTAGTTCACAGTGGTATGCTCTGAAATAATCAGTTCTAAAGTTTTTTGTAACCATTTTTTATTTTAAAAGCAACACAAACAAATTCTTAACAAAATTCCACTAATTTCAAATGTTTTCAAAAATACCCCCACCAACTTCAATACAAACTGCAGCACGTTTGTTAATCGCTCGTGTTGCGCATTGAATTGCTTGCGGATTGTTTTTAATGATATTTGCAGCATTAAAAATTCGATTGTGGAGTCTTTCTACGGTTTCTACTCGTGTTTCGTATACCAGTGATTTCATCTATCCCCAAAGGCAATAATCCAATGGGTTTAGGTCTGGTGATCTCGGTGGTCAAGCTTGAGGCCCTCCTCTGCCAATCCAACGATTAGAAAAAAGATTATTTAAGAAATTACGCACCCGGCGACTAAAATGAGGCGGGGCTCCATCGTGTGTTACGTGGTCTTCCAAAAATTGTAAACAGCCATCTCCAGTAAGACGCTCAGGCAATACAAAAGGGCCAAATAACTGGTCGTTGAGCATTCCACACCACACTATAATACTGAATCGGTGTTGAAAGTTTCGTTCAAACGTGGCATGAGGATTTTCATCTGACCACCGATGTTCATTGTGACAGTTATTGATTCCATCGCGGGTGAACTGAGCTTCATCGCTAAATAAAATGTATTTATGTAGGCCTCGATTTTGTTGGATTCATTCGCAAAATTGAACCCTTAAGCCATAATCACCTTCTTAAAGATGTTGGACTGGTTGTACATGGAAAGGCTTTAAACTGTTTTTCTAATTGTCTTCCAAACGTCCAAATGTGATTCTAATCAAAGTTCTTTCATAATCCACCTCGAACTAAAACCTGGGTTCTCTTCAGCCATATCCAGAATATTCTCTTTATCTTCCACATTTAGACCCGCCTCTCGTTCAGAATCAATCCTTACGCTTGGAAACATTCCTGTTTCCTGAGCATTTGCAAAAACCTTTTGAAAAACTTTTCGATTGGGAACACTTCGATTTGGAAAACGACGTCGGTATTCATTAACAGCACGTAATGCGCTACCATTACAGAAACTATACATAAATATTATGTCCGCATACTCCCTATGAGTAAATGTATGGGGCATTACGTACGGAACCTTTCCTCTTTTCGAGTCGAAACGCTCAGAATCAATCAAACTGACAACCATGCTTGTCAAAACTATCAATCAAATAAATTAGGTATTGACAAGCAATGAAATACTGCTGGTAGAAATACAAAACTTTTTAATTACTTCAAATTAAAAAAAAAACTTTATCAGTGAATATTTCAGAGACGGTTAAGAATCGGATTAAAACATATGGGTTAATTTCTCTGATTTTGACCTTCTGAACATGTTCCCAAAATATTTCCCTTTCCTCCCGAAACACCCTGTATAAGTATTAAACAGGTACTAAGTGAGAAATTAAGGGAACCTAAAGAATAATAGTACATTACAAACCAAGGTAGAAAGTGTTTAATTACTGTGGAGAGAAAAGAATGGTTTAATAAGACGCGTAGCGCCAAGGGCAGGTACTAAGGAAGCAATTAAGGGAACCTTAATTGCTTCCTTCGAGAGAAAAGGACGCGTAGCGCTGAGGATAACCAGACAGTAATTACACTTTTAACCGAGGTTTGTATACTGTTTAATTAACAACCATGTTTTTATTTTTATTAGTTTTGTTTTCTTTATTTAAAATTGTGTTAACTCAGCAAAATGATTTTTAATTTGTCAAATAATAAACCCACTAGATATTCGCGGGTGGAGGTGTCCCAAAGATGTCTAAAATATCAGACAAGATGTCAAGTTGGCAAATTTTTAAATTATTGCGACGATTATCTTCTCTCTTAGACAGTCGGAAATGTCAACATTACATAAAGGTTGTAAATAAAAATATTTATTGCACGCCTAAAATAAATATTTATCGCACGCCTCAAGCCGTCAAATATTATGTATTACTTTCTCTCATTTTCAAATTGACTATAACAAAATAATAAAAAATATTTATTGGAGATTGAAAAATTATTTGTGCCTTAGATTTTAAAATTCCAGATTCGGTTTTAATTTTTCTTACGATGATAGATTTTAATTTCTAAAATTTTAAGGCGATTTTAAAGATTAAAATTTGGAAAGAGTGTGTGCTTAAGATGTCAAAATAAAAGTCATAACTTTACCACATTGACAAGATTACCTATTAATGTTTTAGTATAAAACCCATAAGTCATAAATTTAAAAAGATAAAAAGATCGATCCAGACAAAGCAAATTCACTGTGCATTTGATCACATAAAGTACTGAACTCGCCTAAATAGGTATTTACTTAAGTTTTGGGCATCGACAAATCCTATCACGCTTATTTCTTTATTTATTTTTCTTATTTTCTTTATTGTAAGTTTTTGATATCGGCTTCGTAAAAAACTCGTACGTTTTAAATTATTTTTTAGTCGTCTAAATATATCCCTAAATGGTTGCCGTCTTTTCGAATAGCGAACAAAACACAAATTTTGTTCTATTTCTTCATTTTTCCTCTTTCAATATAAACTGATATATCAAATTTTTCAAAATGTTTATAGGTAATTTTTACAAATTAATATGTAGAAATTCAATTGACAATAAATTTTAATATCAACTAGAATGTCATAGTTTTATTTTTAGAATATTAGCATTTGTTTGTAATGGTCTATTGCGGTTTAAAGTAATAAAGCTTAAATAAATTGCTTATAAACCAATATCACCCATGGTGTGATATATGTTTAAAAAGAGAATTTAATATGCTATCTTTTTATATAAATGTATACAGGGTGTTTTATCTTAATAAAGGGTTAGGTCCGATAACTTTTTACCTGACCCCGTATACTTATTCTTATAACGGCAGATTATTCAGCAGTCATTAAGAAGAAACCCTATGACCCCAACTTACGTACACACACTGTATATTAATTTACAAACAAAAAGTACTTTTAATTTTAAATCACTTATAAATATTTGAAAAATTTAAATAACCGTTTTAATATCTAATATATTATATAAAATGCTAATGTACGTTCGTGTGTCCACGATTTTCGCTATCATCCGCAACTCCGATCAACTTCCCGTCGGGGTTACAAATACCCCTT
>JACEGR010012977.1:0-10240 GCA_014170235.1 Listronotus bonariensis
CGAATTGCCAATTCAACACAGAAAAAGCATGTTGAGTCATTCTCTATGTCAAGGTACAATCAGAAAATGATAAACTTTGTGTCATTCAAGATATCTTACTAAACACACTGTTTAACACGTCCTAATATCGTCATTTTATTCACAATACTACTTGAAGCATGAAGGAGTACCATCTTAATGGTTGCAACGTCCATCGGAAAGGAAAGTTCACAAAGAAATAAAAAATTTAACCACGAATATTTAGTAAATTCGCCAGAGCAAGATACAAATAAAAAAATAAATACTGTAACATTATTGTTACCGGGTTACCGTAAGCCGCTTCCTTCGATGGTACTTATTTTTGAAGGTCGCTTATAGCAACGCAGGTCGCACTGTTTTACGGTCGTTCGGCCGTATAAAGTTAAATTTTCACATCATTACCTTGCTTCGATATTACTAAACAATCACACTAAGTTTTAAACTTTAAATTGTCCTAATATTAAAATATCTTATTCATACATATTTAATACTTACTTTGAAGCATGAAAGGATAGTAGGTGCAGGAGTACCATCTTAATGTATTAAAAATGTCCATCGGAAAGGAGCAACTTAAGGCAGGCACTACAACAGCAAACAAAAAAAATTTAACCAACGAACATGATTTAGTAATAGAATTATTTAGAGTAAGATACAAAATAAAAAAAAATAAATACTAAAATATTTTCACTTGCAATGGGGCGCCACCGTAAGTCGCTTCCTTCTGATGGTACTCCTTGCTTTCTGGAAGGTTGCCATATGCAGCAGCCTAATTGTCGTTTTACGTGCAACAGTCTACCAGAGTAAAAGCTAATTTTCACATCATCAACCTTTCGTTTCTCGATATCTACCAAACAAACCACTAAGTCCCAAGCTTTTAAATTATCCCAATATTAAAATATTTTCATTCATACATATTACTTAATGGTTCTCTCATTTCTTGAAGCATGAAGGATAGAGGAGAGGAGCACCTCATCTTAATCGTAGTTGTACAAATGTCCACGTCGGAAAGTTTGAAGCGTCTCTAAGGCGGCAGACCACAAAAGCAAATAAAAAAAAATTTTAACCAACGAACATGAAAAGAATGGAATTATCAGAGTAAAGATTACAAAATAAAAAAAAAAAATAAATACTAAATATAAAGTTGCTTCTTCCGATGGTATTCTTCCTTCTCTACCTCCATACTTATTGCCATAGCAACCCAAATGTCACTTACAACAAATTTCACACCACACCTGACCATACTTCCAAATTCCACCATTGGGCGGGTTGTCGACACCGAAGAATATGTATACACGAAAATCAGATTTTAGCCTGTTTTTCTTTGAACTTCTCAGTCGACAAATCTGCAGCTTCATGTTGAGCTGCGAACGCCTTCCTCATAATAAATACCTATTAATAAAACATACCAACCATTAGTTAATATCGGCAAAGGGTCAAAGGGGGAAAACGTATATTATATTCTTATATATCGGTGTCAACGAATCGACAGACTATTCATAACCAGGCATAGACATACAAAATAGATTGCTAGTAGGCGAGAGATTACTATTACATACTTTTACTTCCAACACTTCCGGTTTCACTCCGAATGGCTGGTTACCTTGTATCTTTTAAATTGAACAAATCTGTATATCTTGAATTGATTACTTAAATACTTGAGTAAAAATGTATTTTTAAAAGTTTTGCAAGTTCACTCGCTTAAGAGCCACTTTTAATAAGTCAGTATTCAGACGGCCATGATTGGCCGCATCTAGTGGTCTCAGGTACGTTAGAAAATACAACGGTGTTTTAGTGATCAATATGAAAGATAGGGAATAAATACTTGGTAAATTCTCAAAATACACTATTTTTTACAATCCTTTAGTAGACAAGCCTCGAATGTGTGATTTTTGACGAATCTAACGATCCCGTTGCTTGCGATCGGATTAAAATAAATCACACAACGATCAGAGCCACCTGGCATATACATATGTACCAGCATTTGCACAAAGTAGGCGTTAAAACTTTTAAAATGTCAAAGTACTATTTAGAATTGTCTTAGGAATTTCAAAAATGTCAAAATATACAGGGTACCATTTAGAAATTAAAATTGGAATCATATTTATACAAACCGAAAGTAACCAAAGTAAAAACATGCGAAAACCCTCTTATTCTTTTTGACCACCTATAATAAGCCCGTACTGACATGTCCAATACCAGCATGGCATTGCCTGTCCACAGATCTGCCGATTACCTGGTATCGCGGTTCATTATGTACGCAATAATCGAAACACCTTACTTTTGCCTGTAAAAACCTTTATAAAGGTGACGCATGGTTCTAAATTTTAAAATGTACATTTTATTGTACCCTGTTCCTATATTAATAGGCCTGCCAGACAATGGATGTAAAAATCCTCATACCTGCCTTGCAAGAGAGCAATAAAATGGGGGTCTGACGGAGCCAGAAGGCTGTAAAGGCTAATGTCTCTGCAAAGAACAGGTAAATACTGAATTGTTAAATAAGGAGTATTTCTATATTTTTAGTATCTTTCTGTATGTAACTGAGTGGTTATACTGTTAGAGTATCTCAGTATTACATCATTGTAAAATGAAGCCTGCAGAATGCAAACTTCGGTAATTTGTCTCGAGTAAACGCAGCCCGATGGAGGCAAACCTCATTTTTGGGCAGCAATTAAAAGTTCACTATGTACTCTGATAAACTCATTATTTTCAAAGATTTCTAAGGTTTAACTATGTTTCAAATATATTGCGTAGTGACGGCCGGGCATGAGGAAGTTCTGTTTCCTTTATCAGACCATGTCTCTTGATAGCAGCATTCATCGCCGTTCAGAAAGAATCAGCCGCCCTGCTACAACCCATTTGGCCAGCCGCCGGTCTGAACAGAGGCACCTCGGGCAGGAAGCGCGTACAAACTGACGTAAGTGACATTCGTCATTTTTGAATACACACACGCCCATGTTGGTCACCAGACCAAGACATAGCGTTTGGTAACAAAACCCATCATCGCCCAAAGCGACCATCCTCAATAATGTTCACCATTGCCGATGTTCTAACCCGACGAAATGCGGGAAACCACGCACTCCAGGGAAATGATCTACTTGGCGTGGACGATTGTAAAATTAGGTCGTGTGCTGATCAAAGAAAGCGTCAATTTGAATTTTTCAAAGAGGGACTCACCAAAAAGGATGTACAAGTGAAAAGGAGAAGCCAGAAATAATACATGTTTCTAAATTCAGTAGATATAAAACAATTATTTCAAATTGCCATCTAATGTTTCCCAAAACTGGAAAATGTAAGTCGAACATGTATTAGAAATAGAAATAAATGGTCTGGATATAATAGTAGATGTTGGTCCAGCTGCATTTAATTACATACAAGTAGATCATATATGACCAAGTAGTGATAGCATGTCAGACATGGAAGAATGCGAATAATTCAGATGTAGATATGTAGCATATTTAACCAGGTATAGATTATATTTTAAATAATTAGTTTTTGACTCATGCATTCTTTAATGTGTATTATTTCTTACTGTAAATGGTTAGTTATTAACTATAATTATAGCAAGCTGGTACAGTATTGAGCAGATAATTATGGGGCTCTTAAAAATAAGTTTTTCTACACATACAAGCAATCAAGATTTTCATTCTCACCCAAACTGCTTCTGTGCGGGCAAGTTCCCAAAGAACTGGCTAATGCGCACGCTTCACGTCGTTTTACCACCGTTAGCCCCATAAACATGGGCAAACATCTGCCATTTCCTTCAGTAGTTTGACCTCGGGAAGTCGAATTTTAGAGCGTGGAAGTTCGTCCGGTCTGTACCATGATGCCTATCAGTACATTACAGGTAGAATTGAAGAAAATATTATACTGACCAACAATAGCGAATCGCCATAAAATTAAATGATTTATTACTCTTCTCTGCAAAATAGAGTATAAAACCTTAGGGGGTTTTTTGATGAGTACATGAACATTACATCATGAGCTATGTTACCTAGGTCCAACTATCTTTTGACACAATGAGGTGGTGACTGGCATGAACGATTCACCATAGTCTAACTCAACCCACTGATTATCGAAATGCCACAGCACTTGCCGAATTGCAGACGAAATTAAAGACACAGGGTACTGAGGTTTATTACAGCCGCCGGCAATTGCCTCATTCTTTTCATTCCTAATTTAAGTTTAAACATAGTAATATTTGTGAGTTTGGTTCGTTATTAATTGTACCTATTATTAATTATTGCATTACCTACTTTGTAACGGAGGGCCAATTAAAGCCGATATCGGGTTGTCCAAAGAAGAGGAGGTGGCCCTCGAAGGGCTCTGTTACTCACTCTCCGCGGCGTATGAAATTTTCTTGCCTCACACAATACTAGATCTTTCTATTTACTCTGACAGGAGTAAGACGGCGTCGGTCTCATAGCGGAATGTTTAGTCAGGACCGGGTTAATGAGTCACTTTTTTATGATCGAACGGAAAGCTGTCACGTTGCTCTATGGTCACTACGCAGCTTTAATATCACAGGCGAAACTCCGCCGAGTCTGCCACTCGAAACATGTGTTTATGTTGCGTACTGTAACTCGTAACATGTCATGACGGGTTGGTCGTATTGTCCATAATGGCGGTGAATAGCCTCGTAGAGTCGTCCAAAGAAATCTCCCAAAAGCTTTAAAAGGGCTCTCCATCATTACTATTGCCGGAAGTCAATTCTCATAACTGGGATTTCGTACTATTTGGTGTGTTTCATTTTCTTGACTTTATTTCCAGTATTACTTTATCTTGTGTTCTAAATGAAGCTGATTGGCGAAATTTGATTTAGCATTGTTGGAAGTGTTCTAAAAGTAAGATCAACAAATGGCCTCATTTGCTTTTATGCCCAAGAACAGGGTCACAATGCTTGAGTGCTCTACAATCCCGGGGCGTCATTTTCTTCTTCAAAGAGTGTTCCTCCTTACTGCCTATTTGCCTATGTTTCATCTACATTCCAAACCATCTGTGAATAAGATGGTTTGGAATGAATTAGGCATATAGGCAAATAGGCGTAAAAAGGAGGGAACTTTTTTTTCAAAATTTTTTGAAGAGAAAATAGGCGCCCCGGGAATTGTAGCCTAGGGCGCCTCAAACGGTTAATACGACCCTGTTCTTGGGCATAAAAGTCCTAAATGAAACCATTGTTAAATCTTACTTTTAAATTTACTTAACAAGTTTTACTTTTTAAAAGTAAAATTTCATAATGGCTTCATTTAGGACTTTTAAAATAAAAAAATAATACAAATAAAGTCCAAGAAAATAGAAAATAGAAACACACCAAATAATTTTTTAAATCAAAGTTATGAAATTGACTTCAATAATAGTAATGATGGAAACCCTTTTAAAACTTTTTTAGGGTTTCTTTGGACGACTCTACCACGAATATTCACACCGCCATTTATGGAACCGGCGCATTAACCCAGCCCGTCACTTTTGACATGTTACGGGTTACAGTCGCTACGAAACCATAGGGCTTAAACACATGTTTCGGGTATCGGACTCGGCGGGTTTCGTGATTAGCCATTACCATTTTTGGCACAATGTTTAAAAATTGCATGTACCTAGAATATTGTGGTAAACTTTCCGACGGTCATAAAAAAAGTGACTCATTAGCCCGGTCCGCATTTAAACATTCCACTATAGGATTCGGCACCCGTCTTACTCCTGATTGGTCAAAATTAAAATATAATAATGGCGTCCTATTTATTGATGTGTGGTGCCGAAAACCAGCCGATTTAACACGCCACGAAGTGGAAGTCTTTTCTTCGTAAATACGAAGCCACCGAGTTACCTCCTCTTCTTTTTTGAACTTAGCCCGATAAAGAAAATTATCAACTTTAATTAACTCCTCCATTCTAAAGTAGGTAATACAATAATTAATAATAAATTTTAATTAATAGCTGAATATAAACTCTAAATATTACTATATTTGTTTACATAGAAAAGCTAAATTAGGAATGAAAAGAATAAAAAACAAAATGCATCATACGCAGTATTTCAACAATCAACTCTAAATTTCAGCACCGCTCCCACATTGTACTAAGGCTTTCGGCACCGCGCATTTCGATAAATGTGGCGCCATAATGAACTTGACCAATCAGGAGTAAGACGGGTTCCGAATCCTATAGTGGAATGTTTAAATGCGCCCGGTCCAACACTCGAAACATGTCAAAACAGACAGGCTGGGTGAAAGCGCCGCTTCCATATATGGCGGTATGAGTATTCATGTACTCATCAAAAAAACCCCCTAAAAGGTTTTTTATACTCTATTTTTTGCAAGAGAGAGTAATAAATCATTTAATTTTATGGCAATTCGATTTCTTTGTTAGTCCGAGTATAAATATTTTTCTTCAATTCTACCTGTAATGTACTGATAAGGCATCATAATTTTAGGCCGGCAGACCCCGCTCTAAAATTCGTCAACCTCTTGGGTCAAATACAAAGAAATAACAGATGTTTACCCGTATTTACGTGGGAATAATGTGATAAAAACCTTGACAGTGGCGGTGCGCTTGAAAATATTTTTGGGAACTTACCCTTTTAAACAGTTTAGGTAAAATGAAAATCTTGATTCTTTTATATGTGTAAAAAAATATTTTAAAATTTATAGTATATCAATATTGTACAGTTGGTATAATTATAGTTAATAATAACCATTTTATTAAGAAAATAATACACATTAAAAATGCATAGTCAAAAAATAATTATTTAAAATATAATCTATACCTAATTAAATATGCTACATAATCTACATCTAGTTATTCACATTCTTCCATATCTGACATACTATCACTACTTGAGTCATATATGAGTCTACTTGTATAATAATTAGAGGTTCAACAGTTGTATCTACTATTATATCCAAAGACCACATTTTATTTTCTATTTCTAATACATGTTCGACACATTTTTTCCAGTTTTCTGGGGAAGCATTAGATATGGCAATTTGAAATAGTTGTTTTTATATCTACTAGTTTAAACGTAGTATTATTTCTGGCTACTTCACCTTTCACTTGTGCCCATCGCTTTTTTGGTGGAATTATACCTCCCTCTTTTTCTTGTTTAAAAATTCTGTAAATTGACGCTTTTTCCACCCCAGTCATCAACGCACATTTTTGAACACAATCGTCCACACTTAAATTAGATCATTTCTAATACAGGGTGCGGCAGAATGGACTCCCACATTTCATCAGGTTAGAACATCGGTAATGGGAGTTGGACATTGGTGGGGATGGTCACATTCGCTTGGGCGATTGATAAGGTTTGTTACTAGGCGCTATGTCTTGGTCTGGTGACCAACGTAGATTTGTTATTGAGCTATTATTCAAAAATGACGAATGTGTCACCGCGTCGAAAAGAGTATTTTGTACGCGCTTCCTGCCTCCGAATGCCTCTGTTCCAGACCGGAAAACAATTTTTAAATGGGTTGCTAACTTAAGGGCAACTGGTTCTTGACTTTCCTAAATCAAGACAGCGATCTGAGATGAAACTGCTGCTATTCCTCAAGACATGGTGATAAAAGTGATGCGGAACTTCTAGGAACGCCTTCGCATGTATGTCGCTGCTAACGGCCGTCACTTACACGATATAATTTTGAAAACATAGTTAAAAAAACCTTAAAGTGTACTCTTTTTGAAAATAATAAAAGTTTAGCTTCAAATTTTATAGTAGACTTTTTAATTGCTACCCAAATGTGGGAGTCCATTCTGCCGCACCCTGTATAATCGAATACGTTTTTAACAATCTGCTTTTCAGTTAAATTGCCGAGACATGCGCGTTTCTGCGGAGAAGCCATTTTTACAATGATGTAATACTTTGAACAATACTCTAACAATTTATAACCACTCAGTTGCACATACGGAAAGATACTAAAATATATATAAAATGCATAATCCTTATTTAACGCAATTCGGTGTATTTCTACCTGTTCTTTGCACAGAGACTAGTGCGCCTATGGTTTACAACCTTCTAACCGTCCCGAGACATTTTTATTACTCTCTCTTGCAAAAAAAATAGAGTATAAAGGGTTTTTGCATCCATTTCATTACTGGCCCAGGCACTAATTAATATAGGGCAAATTTTTAATAAATAGCATTTTAAAAATTTAGAACCATGCATTACCTTTTATAAAAGTTTTTTTACAAACTAAAAATTAAAATGTTTTCGATTTATTGCGTACATAATGAACCACACGATACCGGGTGTCAACGAATCTATTAGACAAGCCATAACTGCTATAGTATTGGACATATCAATACGAGGCTTGGTATAGGTGAATAAAAGAAATAAGAGGAGAGTTTTCGCATGTTTTTTACTTTTTGGTTACTTTCGGTTTAATATAAAATGATTCCAATTTTGAATTTCTAAATGGTACACCCTGTATATTTTGACATTTTTAAATTCCTAAGACAATTCTAAATAGTACTTTGACATTTTTAAAAGTTTTAACGCCTACTTTATTTTTTAAATGCTATTTGTAATAATATATCTAGGTGGCTCTGATCATTTATTAACGATTTATTTTTAATCCGATCGCAAATATATTGGGATCGTTAGATTCGTCAAAAAATCCTTTATTCGAAAAGAGCTTGTCTATAAAGAGTTGCCATTAAAAAAATAGTGTGACACGGAAATGTCAATTTGCCAAATTGTTTTATTCCTATCTTTCATATTGGTCACTAAAACTTTACGATTGTATTTTTCTAACGTCACCTAGGACCACTAGATTAATTTGCGGCCAATCATAGCCATCTAGATGCAATATTAAAAATGGCTCTTAAAAAATCAAGTAGGCCTTAAAACTTTTTAAAATATTTTATTTTTTACTCAAAATTGTTTAAGTAATCCAAAAATTTCAAAATATACAGGTTGTTCCATTTAAAGATACAAAATTGTAGCCATTTCAGGTCAAACCGGAAGTGATTGGAAAATAAAAAATATGCGTAAACTTTCATCTGCTCATACCATTTACCTATACCAAATCTAATTTTAATATGTCTAATACTCTGGTAGTTATGGCTCGTCTAATAAATTCGTTGACACCAGGTATATAAAAAATGAATATGAATATACGTTTTCCCCTTTGTTGGCTTGCCATTATTAATAATGGTTAATTATGTTTTATTAATAGGTATTTATTATACAAGGAAAAAACGTTCTAGATGTAAGCTCTAGGTTGTGTTGTCCCCCGACGCAAAGCAAAGGGAGACAAAAAAACAAGAGCTAAAATCTAAATTTTTTTCGTGTATAATACACTATTCTTTCGGTGTCGACAAAAAAAACCACTTAATGTCGAATTAGAATTTGAAATTCTTACAATATAGTCAAAAAATTAATGATGTGAAAATTTAACTTCTACTCTGCTAGACTGTTGTATGTAAAACGACATTTAGACCTGCGTTGCTATGGCAACCTTCAAAGTATGGAGGGTAGAGGGAAGGAGTACCATCAGAAGGAAGCAACTTACGGTGGCGCCCCAGTAGCAAGTGAAAATATTTTAGTATTTATTTTTTTTTATTTTGTATCTTACTCTAATAATTCTATTCTTTTCATGTTCATTGGTTAAATTTTTTTATTTGCTTTTGTAGTGCCACCTTAAGTTGCTCCTTTCCGATGGACATTTTTAATACATTAAGATGGTACTCCTCTCCTCTATCCTTCATACTTCAAAGTAAGTATTAAATATGTATGAATAAAATATTTTAATATTAGGATAATTTAAAAGTTTAAAACTTAGTGTGGTTGTTTAGTAGATATCAAAAACAAAAAATTAATGATGTGAAAATTTAACTTTTACTCTGGTAGACTGTTGCATGTAAAACGACAATTAAACCTGCGTTGCTATGGCAACCTTCAAAGTAAGGAGTACCATCAGAAGGAAGCAACTTACGGTGGCGCCCCAGTAGCAAGTGAAAATATTTTAGTATTTATTTTTTTTTATTTTGTATCTTACTCTAATAATTCTATTCTTTTCATGTTCATTGGTTAAATTTTTTTATTTGCTTTTGTAGTGCCACCTTAAGTTGCTCCTTTCCGATGGACATTTTTAATACATTAAGATGGTACTCCTCTCCTCTATCCTTCATACTTCAAAGTAAGTATTAAATATGTATGAATAAAATATTTTAATATTAGGATAATTTAAAAGTTTAAAACTTAGTGTGGTTGTTTAGTAGATATCAAAAACAAA